>JAHWFP010033219.1:0-28789 GCA_023313725.1 Lithobius niger | reverse complement strand
TCCTATTTAATAGAAGTTGTCTAACGGGGCTAATCGTTTTCGCTGCTTGAACGGTGATGAGGTACCTCGGAATGGTGCACCAGGCAATGCAGAGTTCGGTGAAAGGGATCGGTTGCGCAATAGCTAACTGTGACATTCTAACATTGCTGTCAATATAACTTCATTTTTGGATATAGATTGTCACGAAGATGTGCCATTTTCTTTGTATTGCATAAATACAAATAAATATTCAAATATCACTATCAAATAGAGCAGTACCACTACAGCTACAACGACATTTATTAATGTTTCGTAGATACTTCCATGATTTTAGAAGTGCAAGCCAATAACCACGCGTAGTAGCTGTTGGCCCGCACTTCTGAAATCATTGAAGTATAAACGAAACATTAAGGAATATCGTTGTATAGCTGTAGTGGTACTGCTCTATTTGGCAGTAATATTCGAATATTTATTTGAATCTTCCATTGTTTGTAACTGTACTATTTGTACCTATTTATTTGCATCTATTTATTTGTGTCTGTAGCATTGTATCTTTCGGGCCAATAATAATAATAAACCGGTATTCAGTACAGTTATGCAACCATTTTTACACAGTGAATAATTATTTCTAACACTAAACTGTTGTTGTAAAAGAAAGCCATCCAAAACCAAAAATGTTTTAAGAGAAGCCACCAAGCTTCGGAAAGGATCGACACACACGCAAGAAAGTATCTAGACACACGCAAGTGTGTCGCGCGAAGTTAGGCAACAAACATTACATCAATTTAATTGTCGAGACGTAAACCATTGTAGCGTGACGTCATAGCGTAAGTGTCTTATATCCCGAAGCATAGATGAGCAAATTTCAGGTACTTGGGGAAAAAATAATAATGCGGTACAAAAGCTTAAATTGTACTAAAATGGAGAGCAATGACCCACCTGACAAAAAATAACTCGTGTAGGAATGTTTTCAATGCAAAATCTGACCCACAATAACATTGCAAATGTGTTACTAGTAACTAGAGCTACGTCAAGTCCCCCATCGCCATGTTAATTCCCATAGGGTGATTATTCACGTATAACGGGAAGGCTTCTATCTATGAAATTGGACGATGGCTGCAGTACGATACGATCTGCATATCTTTTCTGATTTACAGCCTGGAGGTGTAACGGGAATTGCGTGGGAGGGCGCGTAAGTACGAAAGTATTGTTATAACCATTGTTAGTATTGTCGGCATCGTCTCAGGGCATTCGTTGTCAGGGTGGCGTTTGTGAAGCTTTTGTGCAGTTGATCTAGATCATAGGTTAGTCGTAATTAGTTGCTGTAATAGGGTGAATGACTTCGGGCCATGGCCTTTACGAACAAAAAATTCAAATCAAATCGTCTCAGATTGAACGGTGAAAGTTCGGACAATGACAACGTGTATACTGAAGTGCGTATCTAGACACACGCTAATGTGTCATCACAAATCTAAACGACGTTGTCAAAGAAATTGTACCTACCTCCACTTCACGAAAAACAAACAAAATGTCAAAATAAAGCCAAAAACTGGTAAAGAGGCCACCAAGTTGAGAATGGTTCTGCCTCACAAAGGAGTGGTATGTACTAAATAATTAAAAAAAAAATTGAAACAAAACCAAAAACTGACAAAGAGATGACTAAGTTGAGAATGATTCAGCCTCTCAAAGGAGTGATAAGAAATTAAAATATTGGAAAAATGGCCACTCAAGCAATTGTTTGACGTGGCACTTTATTACACATCTGGAAGCTAGTTGAGTTGAGTCTAATACACAATTTAAAAAAAAAGTGAAATCATATCAAAACCTAAGTTGGTAAAAGGGACAAAGAGTTCCGAATGGTTTGTCGCTTCAAAGGAGTGACATGAACACGAACATGAACCGAAAGTAGCAATGTTCCAGTTTTCATTGAACATTCGAACTATTAATCGGTGCGATTAGCTTGGCGAATGTTTTGGTGTGTGATATCACTCCTTTAAAGGGCCGAACCATTCGGAACTTGGTGGTCTCTTCGACCAGTTTTGGTTTTTGATATAACATTAACCCAAGAGAAGACTGCCAAGGTTAAACCTATTAAGCAGTTAACTTGGTGGAGCAGACAAAGAAATACGTTAACCCGACGCAGGACGGTCACTCTATTAGAAGATTAGCAAAAGAAACATGTTTACCAGAGGAAGGACGGCCAATATACTGACGGAGCAGTAAAATACATACGTCAGCTCAACGAAGGATCGTCAACGTTTTGGCAGAATAGATAAACTTTGGCCCAACAAGGACCGCTTACATATTGGTGGAACCGATAAAGAAATACATTTGTCCATCGAAGGACGGCTGATATATGAGAGATCGGAATAGGAATAACCTATGTTTGATAGTGATAGTTATAGTTATAAAGGAATAGGAATAGCCTATGTTGGTTCAGTTAGGGACGGCTAACATATCGGTGGAGCAGGTAAAGACATGCGTAGGTCCTATCAAGGACATGTGGTTGGATAATGAATAACTACGTTGGCCCAGTGAGTGGTGCCAACACGTTGGTGAAGCAGTTACAGAAATTGGTTTGCCTACTGAAGGCAGGCCTACTAAATAGCAGATATCAGGAGCTACATGAAGGAAGAGTTTCCAAGATGATTCTATCATATATTCCACCCACTCGTTCGCAGTCGCGACTGCCAGATGTCGAAAGAGGATCGTTTTTACTTTTGTGAAAATTTAGACAAAAAATTACGCTGTGTAGGTTCCATTATGCTGCTATTCCCACGTGTTAATTTTCAAGCAGTAACGTTTGGGCGACCCTAATGCAAGGAAGGAGTTTGTTTCTCAACTTAAGACATTCTGGGGTAGAAATTGCGTGCCTCCTTGCTCCACGCCAGTTTGTGCACGTAAAGTGTGCTGGTAAAGTAAAATTTGGCGATATTAACTCAACTGGCCTGGAGCCGGGAGCCAAAATCTTGCAGTTTTTCTCCCACACGACTGCGTGACAAACACTGGAATACAAAGCGAGAGATGCAACATGGATAACACCACGTGCTGAGGATTTGTAAGCGTGTTTAAGCTTGTGCCAGCTTCAATGTTGTGCCAATACTGGGCCTGCATGGTAAAACCATTGCCAGCGAATTGCCCACGTTGGCTCAATCATCAGATGTTGCTTGAGCCAGGCCAAAACGTGAACCTCAATCAGAAATTCTCTCTTTTTGGGAGAGTAAAAGTTACACTCTCTTTCTTGCCGAGTTAACGTAATGAACCAACTAAATCCCCCAGATGCAAGACTATTTCATTACTAAATTAAACAGATGCTCGTGTAAATGAGCTGGCACAATTCTGAACCTCATTAGACATATTAGACGAAAGAACTGTAAGAGGGACAAACCCAGAGAATCCAAACGGTCCTCCTTCCGATCATGGTACGGTTGAAAAATTATCAGAATAAGACAGAGTAGATCCCATAGCCGCTGAAAGAGCGTGCTTTGTAGTCTCTCTGGCAAGTAGGAAGTAGATTGCTTATTCTATTCGTTGTTTTGATTCTGGTTGAAAATTGCATGTTATCTATTTAATATCATCAGACACGTTAACCGATCAATCGAAAATTGATCAACGGATGATCGGCATGGTTGAGTGAGAGCCACTGGATTCTTAACTTCGCTTGCCTCGAATTTTTGTGACATCTTTTTTAAACGCTTTCTATTTGATAATTTGAATTCTTCTGTTGCATTCTTCTCTTTGGTAGCCCTTGTGTCAATAATAATAATAATAATAATAATAATAATTATTATTATTATTATTATTATTATTATTATTATTATAGTAATAATAATAATAAAATGCTTTATTCAAGTTCAAGATGTTGTGTGCAGGCACGAAATTCATACGAATTTGCATGTGAATAGCAATCAAAATTAATTAAGTTAGGAGATATAATAAATTACCAGATTCTATATAATAAATTAGTCCGTCATACAGTATAAAAATAAGATAAAAACTATAATAAGTATTTCACCCAAATTTACCCATATTCCAATTGTATCATCTTAGCTCATATCAACATAGACATATACTAATTTTATCTTCTTGGCAAAAGTCAATTTTAGTCAACTTTAATTAGCCATTCCGTAACTGCTTACTTCACTTCCTTTTTACACGCATTAAACATTTAAAAACACCAAGTGTAAAGCACAAGACGAGATAATTAAAACACTGGCAACTTACATTGAGGGACGAAATACCACTTGTCTTACTATTCAAAGAAAAATAAAAAAATAAAATAGTTGTGACACCTGCTGTAGGTCGCTGTAGGTTTGACGTGCTTCCAGCTGAGGTCATGGCGAGAGGAACAATTTTGCTAGGTAATTCGAATCGGAAATTTCTAGGATCTTTTACATGTCACAATCGACATGAGCACGACGCATCACAGAACCCTTCTCTTCCCGAAAATACCAGGGGTGGCTGACGTCAGAATTGAACCCGGGACCAGATTTGAATTCCTGCTGTCAACTCTTGCAGGTGCCACACCTATTTTATTTTTTATTTGAATAATGAACCAGTAAATTTCTGTTCCGCAATATAAGTTGTCAGTTTTTTTTTTGTCGGCCTGTGCATTGTGCCTAGTGTTTTTTAAAAGTTATCCTTATAGACGCATTCACGTACATATAACCGTGTTTCTGCATACATTTAACCCGACACGAAGTCATTATTATGGTCGATGGATGTTGCTATGAAACATCGGTCCACAGCTAAGGACGCATTTCGGCAACGTCTCCCAACGTGAATTTTCTCGCTCACTAGTTTTCCTAAAGAGGCGGGTTGTTTGTAGACTTTCACGGAGTGTGTGGCTGTCGAGTTTTCTACACCTAGTAACCACGGCAATGATGCCGACATAGATTCTCTCTTCGTGGCGCGAAACACGAAGTATAAGGCACGCAGCGCGACGGAGTCGATTTAGGACAACAAGAAAACAATTCCTACTGCAGTAAAAATTACGGACTGATTTCTGAAGGTGAAGGCCCGCGTTCGATGGTTTGTTTTCGATTCGATAAACCTGAAATGTTGGATTTTGAATTTTTGCTATGTCACCTACCGTCGTTTGGTTAGCGCCAATCTGTTTTTTTTTGTGTGTGTGTGTGTGTGAATAGGACTATAATATATTTAATTATTTTTGGACTGTCAGGGAGTGAGAAGGTCTTGTTGCGCAAATGCGACCCATTTAAATGCACCCAAACTGCGAAACGCTATAGCCTACAAGCCAATAACGGGCTCTGTTCTTAAATAAGCCATTCCGTCTTTTAGTGGTGGCAGATGAGTAAGTTTGTTTTCGAAACTCGTCTTAAACGAGATTTAGATATTTTGGATGATGTGATCGCATATTCGTAATAATTCCCGATAAGCAGAATATGTTTAAGAATAACTGTCTGAATATTCCAGTAGACGAATGAAAATGTTTATAATTCGTGCGTACACGTGACTCTATCATGAACTGAGTATCAGTTAGTTTTAAATTCAACTTTAAGGAATTTTTTTTACATTTTTTTTTATGGAAACAAAATTTCGTAGTGAAACAGTTCGTGTTGCGGAACTATCTTTATATAAAAAAAAAAAACCACCCTGACAAAGGTAAAAAGTTCTTTCTCAGGCATCGCCGTGTCCCCTTAAAAGCGTCGCATATACTAATTTTTTTAGCATTTCTGATAAACTTTGCGCAAAATTCCAACATTTGTAAAATGTTTCGACTGATTTTATGTTTCAATACACCATCCTAGTTATCTCGACGAGACCTTTGCAATGGGCAGAGAGTCAGGTCAGTAAATTATTGAGAAGCTATTTAGTGAAAAACACTTAACATATAATAACGGTGTGTATAATAAAAAAGATCATCCCTCGTCAATATTTTTTATGTCCCGGTTCTAATATGATTTGATTTGTACTGGCGCTTTTACTGGCTGATTGGTGAGAGGAGCTTAGCTTAGTCGATTAACGATTTGGTGGGTAGAGGTAAACCGTTATAAGAACAAACGGGAGAAATCAACTCTCATCCCACATTAGGGTAGGCAGGTAGAAAGCTGGAGGGTAAAGGTGTAATACTAATACCATTACCATACTGGCTCTCCACCTTTCCTCCTTAATGTGGGCTCAGAGTTGGACTCCACCGTTCGTTTTTATAATGGCTAAGCTCTATCTGAAAGGGGATTCTGTCAAAGTCACTGCTGGGGTTGGTATCGGTAAGAGCGTATTTACTAAAAGCTTGTTTGCCGAAAGCTATTTGCTAGTCTATTGTTATTTAGTTGCAGTTGCCAGTTCCTACTAAAGGAAATAAAAACAAGGGTAAAGAATACAGTATAAATAAATACACAATCGCTGGAAATGAAAAGAGGAAAACAAGCCAAACAGCGAAAATCGTATCTACATCTACGTATATAATACGGAACTGGCGGCCAAGTCACCGGCCACGCCATTCCGTCGTACAATCAAATACCCCGCCCTGTAGTGCCATCTGTTGACGGGATTCGCCTTCAAATTCGGGTTGGGACACTTTTCCAACGTCTTCGAACAGATGGCGCCACTTACCAAACCTGCCATGTCGCCGTCTATTGACGACCTTGGACTATAAGTTCGGGTTATAACACTTTTTCCAAAGTCTTCGAAGAGCTGGCGCCACTTGCCAGACCTGCCGCACCGTTTTTGGGTTCGTTTTTTGGTATTGTTGTGGTACCAAAGCGGCCAACAAAGTTTTAGTCGCGTGGACTGTGCCATTGTCGGCGTTTCAGCTAAAAAAAAAACAACAACCCGTGTCTACTAAACCAGAGAACTTTAAACCAAATGACGATTGCTTCTTAATTTTGTGGCCCCCGTTGGCAGCCTGATACGATGGAAAGGCGCATTTATTTCCTAAATGTTCACTTCCAGAAAGGAGTTGAATTGTTTTTAAGTGGGCGGCAACAATCGTTCCTTGCAGCAATGTCTCCATGCACGGTACCGAGGTTAATTGTTTCAAAGGATTCACTTAAATATACGGTTACTTGCTTATACTGAATGCTGGATTTCTCAGGGCTT
The DNA here is from genome assembly GCA_023313725.1 of Lithobius niger. NCBI lineage: Eukaryota > Metazoa > Arthropoda > Chilopoda > Lithobiomorpha > Lithobiidae > Lithobius > Lithobius niger. The sequence goes on along the minus strand of JAHWFP010033219.1, from coordinate 21,748 downwards.
TTTTTAGCCTTCAGTCAAACATACGCATGCGACTTTTCCGGGGCTGCACCAAAGGGGAAATGTCACGGGGCGGCGTTTTCGGGGGGTGCGGGAGAGGGTGCCAGAGCAAGTGTGTGCGGCGGGCAATGCGCGCTACCGAAGTGAATTGTTTCAAAGGATTAACTTAAACATGGGATTACTTGCTTACTGAATGCTGGATTTCTCAGTGATAGGGTTTTATTTTAGCCTTCAGTCAAACACACGCCAGCGACTTTTTCCGGGGCTGCCACCAAAGGGAGAATGTCACGGGGCGACTTTTCGGGGAGGGGGAGGCGGGCAAGCTTGTATGGGGGTGGGGGACACGTATGCGAACCCGAGAGGGGACAGGAGTGTGGGGATTGAGGGTTAAACCACCAATTGTGGGGGACAGGGCATATGTGGGAGCCATTCACATGTTCGGTCTTTGGTTTGATAAATTTAAAACCGAAGACCGAACACCTGGAGGGAGGCGGCGGGGGGGGGGGGGGGGAAGACCCCCCCCGGGGCAAAAAAGTTACCCAAAAAATAGGAAAGCCCCCCAGCGAGCACCGTCCTCACCATCCCGTCGTACAATCAATTACCCCACCCTGTAGTGCCATTTGTTGACGGGATTAGCTTTCAAATTCTGGTTGGGAAACTTTTCCAACGTCTTCGAACAGATGGCGCCACTTACCAAACGTGCCATGTCGCTGTTTGTTGACGGCCTTGGACTACAAGTTCGGGTTATAACACTTTTTCCTAAGTCTTCGAAGAGATGGCGCCACTTACCAGACCTGCCGCACCGTTATTTGGATCATATTGTGGCGTAATATTGTGGCACCAAAGCGGCAACAAAGTTTTAGTCGCGTGGAGTGTGCCATTGTCGGCGTTAGAGCTAAAAAAAAAACAAAAAAACAACCCGTGACTACTAAACCAGACAACTTTAAACCAAACGACGAAAGGTACTTAATTGTTGGCAGCCTGATACGATGGAAAGGCGCATTTGTTTCCTAAATGTTCACTTCCAGAAAAGAGTTGAATTGTTTTTAAGTGGGCTGCAACAATCATTCCTTGCAACAATTCGCAAGGCGTGGTACCGAGGTCAATTGTTTCAAAGGATTAACTTAAACATGGAATTACTTGCTTACTGAATGCTCGATTTCTCAGTGATAGGCTTTTTTAGCCTTCAGTCAGCCACACGCATGCGACTTTTCCGGGGCTGCACCAAAGGGGAATGTCACGGGGCGACATTTTCGCGGGGGGGGGGGGGGAGGGATGCATGAGGGCCGAGGCCGGCACGTCTGTGTGGGGGCGGGGGGGCAGGAGTGTGGGGATGGGGATTAAAGTAATTGTGGGTGGAGGGCATATGTGTTATATTTTGATAAATTTAAAACCAAAGAACAAACACCTGAGGTGCCAGAGAGAAGTGGAGAGATATTCAGAACCCACACTATAGCAGTGCAGGAAGGGGTGCAATGGGGTCCGGCAGGGACGTACGGGTGCCCGATGGGGGGGGGGGGGTGCTCAGCATGCGCACGGGCACAACTAGTAATAGAAATAATGTATAGTCCTTTCTTTTGCACCTGTCGGCGTTACTTCAGTGGTCTAGAGATGAATTGGGTTGCTAGTTCGAATCCGGGTCACGCCGCCCCGAAGTAAAGTAGAGGCATAAAGGTGGCTGTGTAACAGTTATTTCTAATTATGATTTTGGCTGTTTGGCTTGTTTTTCTCTTTTCTTCAACAAAGTACAATATTAAGTTGAAACATTGCTCCAACACTGTCGTTATTCATCGCTATTTCCAAGCTTGCCCATTTTGGCACAAAGAACAGCTTCTAATGGTGATCAAACGGTGGAAAACGTTAGCATTCTGTAGCGTGAATTCAAAATCCCGCACGGCAACCATTTCGGGTTTGTGAATTCAAAAACAAACTGTCGTATGCTGACATTCAGAAATCAGTCCGCCATTCTGTAATCCAGTGGAAAGCGTTTTCTCGTTGTCAAAAATCGACGCCATCATGCCTCATGCAGCTACGTGCATCGTATTGCGAGCCACTCGATGTTGTCCGCATCGCTGTTGTTCCTAGGTATAAAGTAATAAAGCCACTTGTTCCGTTAAAGGCAAAAAGCAACTAGTGTATTTAGTATTAACTGCAAGCAAAAGCTTGCGAGGGATAAAATTTATGTTACGACTTGTTGTGTAAACAGGCCTTAGAGTCTACTAGGATCCTTCCGCAGTTCCGGGAGGAGCTTATTCTTGATTAGTTTTTAACCATGCCTTGACTGAAAGCTCAATTTTGAATCTGTATTACCCATCTTAGAGGCCGAAAAAAATTGGTGTCAAGGACAAGCAGGCGGTATAAGTCGTTAGAAAGTCCGCCTTGCCACCACATTCTATTCTGCCTCAAAATTGTCTAAATAAAGTTCAAAACTGAGGCAGTTCGTATAAGTATTAATTTGCTTCAGATGACCAAAGAAATTTGATGCGTTATTTTGAGCGTCGGGTAGAAATTTTCCCTATTAGGCTATTTATTAGTACTTTCGTTCCCACCTTTCTGTTCGGCTTTGTAATGGTTATAACTCTGTATAGTTTTGTTATTCCCACCTGGTGCTATGTACATTGGCTTTGTGACCTGTAATATTATTGTACTGCATGTTATAATTCCATAGAGTTAGGAAATAATAATGGTCCCTCTCACTCCTTTGTTTTTCCACCTAGCCAGCTGTTCTCGCACACTTCACGCCGCTACCTATTTAGGTTAGGAAATGTTAACCCTTTTTTTTTGTATTCACTTCGGGCCGGTGCCAAATTTTTCTTCTACATTCACGTAAAGTTTAAACTTGTAAATCGTATGCAAAAAGAAAGATCACATATATTATGTTCGACGTAAGATAGTCCCATTTGTGTGAATGATTTGAATAATCAGTGATGCAAGCCAAAATGAACACGATATTTTCAGAAGTAACCAAGTTCCAACCTGTTATGTTCCAATTCTGAGACATTAGCCCCTTGTGAAACCGGCCCCGAAGTATTCAATGTCATTTCCATTTTTATTGGTCATACAATAAACAAATGTCGGTGTCAAGGCATGTGTTTTTCCTCTTTTCGTGCATGGAAGAAAAACCACGATCGTTTCTTTCACGGCATCACCCCCTCAGAAATAACGTAACGCCCTTAAATTTTCTGACGCATTAGCCGTTACGTCCCTTTCTCAAAATTAATATTAAAAAAATTGCAGCTATTGATTCATCTATTTACTAGAGTCCGGCCACTGAAAGAATGACTCGGCGTTCGTCGAATATCGCGCTTTTTTGCCAGTGGGAAAGGTGCACCTTGCTAACAGCGAGTTCAATCGAGCCCAGACATGGCGTCGAATTAGGCTTCGTTAGAATCGTTAGCAAAGCGCGGTAAAACTTAACACAGTCAAGCTCGGGAGATGTTTAATACGTCGTCTAGTATTTCGAATCTAGGGTGAGTGAATTTGGAGAGTATAGAACTACCCACACATTCCAGAAAGTGTGCAGTGGCTGCTACTGAAGTGTCGTGACGGTTTGCTACACGTCTCACGCAAGGCGTAAGCCTAATGCTCTTCCGGGCAAGTGATGTACAGACGCCGGGAAAAACAAAAGGCCGCGTCTATCACCCATTTCGCAGCTCAATTTTGTTTGACACGTCAATAATAATACGTATTATTGTAGACATGCGTACAAATAAACAACTACCTATTGTTAAAAAAGTGTCGGCAGAGGCAAAGGAATGCTTGGGGTTTGCTGAAAAACGGATAGCCGTCTTGTTAGAAGTCTTGGTAAATAAAAATAAAAATCCATTGTGCTGCTCTTATTTGTGTTGTTTCCCAACTGCTGATTACAATGTACTGTATTACAAGCTAAATTGATAAATCGGCATGAGGATTAGGATTAGTAGGGGGTGGGGGGGGGGAGGCGCAACCTAGTTTACCATTTTTTATGGTAGTAATCGGCACTATACAGCAATTAAAGTAAGGGACGGTGATAAGGAAAACGATACACCGATTCCTTGTTTCGTGCTACGATTTAAAATGTTTGTCAACAGAACAAATCATTAAAAGAAGAGTCGTGCAACACTACAGAGTTACGTCTGGATATAAGAAATCTCACGAAATGATCGGGAGTGGACAAAACAGATGTTGATTTGCAGCTCCACTTTGTTCTACGTATATAAACAAACGAGAGGTCAACGAGAGAGTTTGACAACTAACACTGTCAATGTATTTGTTTTTCCCGTTTATCCAGGATTTACACACGTTTCAAAGTAACACGTGTAAATTTATTGTAAACTATTTTCGCCTCGCCAGGCTTTTGTTATCTAAAGTAATAGAACACTGCCGAAATCACGAGACGGCTACGATTTACTGTAACAGTTGCCGTACGCAGTCCAGCAGTTTTTCGTGTTAGGTAGTATGCTTATTTTAGACACGTGGAGCTCGTCGTATTCTTCATTTGCCTTATTTTATTTTACCTTTATTTAATAAAAAAAATTAAAGATTTTTAATTTAATATTTCACTCGAGATTTCACTATTATTTTGTTTGTTTGGATTTTGGGGAGCTGAATTTGGATGGCTTGCCTGTGTTACTTGTTGTTGCCTGGCAACCATTAGGGGAGGATGAATGATGCTTTAAGCGCGAGCGACGTTTATATTTTCAATAACGTACCTTGTTTTAAATCGTTTTTAAAAGTACTTCTAGTGGAACAAACATTTTCTCACTTCACTATGTTATGAGAGGAACCGCAAATTATCTTTCTTTACTGCTAAAATTATTTTATGTGTTGACGTAGCCATAACAACGTCTCAAAACGATCATTCCAATTGAATTCATTGCTAATGCACGGACTACCTCGATCCGATCGTGTACGTAGCGCTGCCAAACCATGGAAGAATCCTTGGTAACGGGTAATGAATGGCCAAGAGTGCACCTTGCATGCAACTAAAACAAGCAAGCGAGGTCACGACTTAAACAATCGATGATAACATCAAGTCATTCTCTTAGTGGCCCTATTATACCTACAATTCAGTAACGATTTTGTGTATTTCTTTTAACGAAAATGCAAATGAAAGATACTACTTTTACGTTTTAAACTGCTATTGCATAAATGAGATTCTACTTGCTAATTCCCAAGGATGCTAACCTTTTAAAATATTTACTTGGTGTTAGCATTTTAACATTTTTGTCATATTAAACTGCAACATAATGCTGGTCCATTTTAAGTCCCAGTCCCCAGTTGCTGTTAATTATGAATTTACTTGTTGTGTAGAGAGACACGTACAACTTCTCGACAAACAATAACATAAATAAATAACCTCTTGTCCTGAAACTTTAAACTTTTTAATTACGTCACGTTGCAACTTAACAATTCCCCGACGACGAAACACCACGCAACGAAACGCGACATCACGTGCTAGAAACAATCACCACCCACCTTTCAGGGCTCAAGGACTCAATAAAAGACAATTGCGTTTTGTTGTGTAATGAAAAATGAAAATAAGAGAGGAGGGGGGCGGGTTAAAGAAGTGGAACGCTTGATGATTAGCTCATGTGCCATGACAGATATCGCACGTTGTAGGGTGTACACATTAGTGACAAAATTAAAAAGAAAGAGTTGTTTTCAAGAATTCCTATTAGCCTATTTCATTTGAAACTAATGCTTTTTTCGATGATATGGTCCAATTTGGACAATGCGGTTTCACGTTAAAATAAATCCGACTCACTTAAACTCGCCAACTACATTCCGTAATTTCCGAACGACATGGTTTTCCTTGACGAAGATTACGTATCTAAAAAAAATACTCAAAACTCTAAATTAAAAGTAAATTGCAACCACTATAGCTTATTCACGCTGCTCTGTTGGTTGTTTATTTTTTTAGACTTTTGTACATTATTTTTTTTCAGATTAGTTTGGATCTTGTAACAGATCGGTACCCCAGTAAAGGGGAGGGGGAGGGGGGACGTGTTCTGAGCATTTCTTCGTATTGTATAGTATTTGTTGTTACGTGTTTGATCCTTGTGTTGTAGGCTGGGTTTCGCATGTGTGGTTCGCTGCCTTGGTTTTGCATGAGTTTACCTTTTTTACCTTTTACCATTGGGTGTGTACATTTTGTGACATTGTTTGCGTCTTTTTTTTTCTCTTTTCTGTCAAAATGATCTGTTTTTTTTTTATAGATTTTTTTCCTTCTTCAAAATGGAGACTTTTGGCGTAAAGGTGTTTATGTCTGTCGAGTGTCGACTCACGGTCTTTCCTGCAGATTCTGGCTATTTGCGCTTAGGGGGCGTCCCGATGCTTACCTACAATTCACATTTAATTGAATTTAAAAAGAATAAGGTCTACTAAAATTGCACAAATAAATACAATGGTCGCACATCGTTTCGGTATTCAATCCATCCCGTTGTCAAGTGTTTAAAAAAGCGAGTAAAAAATCGCATGTTAAAGTCAAGGAACACTATAATAAAAAAGTAAAAAAGTAAAAATTTAAAACATAAAGGCGAATGTTTAGCAGCCTGGCCAGAACAGGTAGCAAAAACAAGACCCCGACCTCTCACCTGAGAATGCAGGTTAGTAGTGAGACTGAAAGTGAACGGCCCTACCATTTATACAACTGGGCAGGCGAAATGCAATGTAGGAAAGTGCAAGTTGAAATATAGGCAAATTACCACTTCTTGCTTATGAGAAGATTGTGAGTGGTTGGAGAGGGGGGAAGGGTTAAACTCAGCTAATCCGAGATTTTGATTACAGTGACATATCCTTTAATGGATTTATTTTCAAGTATGATAATGGTTATGTAGAGCAGGCTGGTGTGATAAAATGTAGTGACTCATCATGCCTCAGCTCTTACCAACGTCAATATTGGACGACCTGATGCTGGACTGATGACCCAGTATCTTGAGTACCTTGATCTGAGCTTGGATGACGATCTTAAGTGTGCCCTGCCTCTATTCTTGCATTCACTTGCTGATTGTTACACTATAATGTATCGTGAGGTCACATCAATTGTAAAGCTCGTGCATTGCCTAGCCAACCTATTGTAAGTATTAGGTAATCACAATAATGCATTACAAGCCCCCATTCCCTCCCTGTATACGTAACATTTGTAAAACTTAACTAAAATGTATTATTATTCCTCCCTAATGTTCCCAGTCCTCTCCACTTAAGTCATCATGTCCTTATTATTCTTTTATCACCATCCATCACATTAATAATTATTTATAGCTTGTTTGGTAAAGTCGTGGCAGGCTGAGCTTATGTACAAAATCTTACATTGACCATGCATCATAAATATTGAACCCAACCAAATAAGTCTATTTATTATTGAGCTTCCTACATTAAACGAACCCATACATTAGTTATTTCGTGTTAGGGTCGCCCACTCCCAAACCTCTACTTTTTTGGTGCATTTCGGCCAAACGTTAAAAATTTGAATTTCGAACCCCAATTACGTATGCAATGTTGAGGATTTAAAGGTTTATAATCATGAAAGTGAATTTGTCAGGGTTGTTAGGAGAAGCCAAATCCTTCCACCCCCCCCCCCTGTCCTGTACCCGTTTAGGGCAGTTTACAAGTTTTAAAAGAAAACAATGGACGAAGACACACCACGTTACCCGCTTCGTGCAACAAAAGCGAGGCTGGAAGCATCCAGATTAATCACGATTTCAATACCAGCAACTGTTTTAGACGCTGCTTAGAAGTAGTGAGCAAGCCACTGCAGAAATTTACCACCTACCGTTTCTCCAAACGATTGTTCTAACCATTGTAACGTGTGTTCAATGTAAAAGCCAAACTTGAAGTAGTTAAACCTTGTTTAATGCGGAATAATCCACACAAGATTCGGATTACATTATTTTGTACATTCACAACACAACGGTTACAAAGTTTTTACCAATCGTGTCCAACAATACTTGGCCAAGTTCTCCTGCACGTCCGCTCATGATTTTGGCGCAAAACCTAAAAGTCCTTACAGTCACACAAACGATTTTGGCGCCAACGAAAGTCAACCACAACACAACAGCACACAAGTATGTACGAGGGTGAGCCAATGTCCGTTACACCCCCATACTTCAAGTACTTTTTTTGGGAAAAAAAGTCAGGAAAGCACAAGTCCAATGAGAAAATAAGTAAAGCACAAATCAAATTAAGATGCACACACATCAGTTGCAATACAGTGGCTTTGCTTTTTTTTGTACTCTCCCCCTTACACAAAATGTCGGCTTAAAGTATCAGCATTGGAATTTATCTTCCCTATTAGTTAGTCCTGCCTTCTGAACTTCCTGAAGGAATTTTAGAGTGTGATTTAGGTGTTCCCCATTGTTCTGACTTCACCGCAACATCATCAAGAAACGGCCCTGCAAATTTCCTTACATTTTTGCAAACTTGTTCCATTAATCATTGGAAGCAAAAAAGAGCATTTTTAGTACCAAAATTCATCACTAAATACTCATAGACTCCTTTATGGGTTATGATAGCTGTCAATTCTCTTGCTCTTGGTGAATTTGGGACTTGCCAAAATCCCCTAACAAGGTCATAAATCGAGATAAATTTACCTTTACTAGCTTCCTCTACCATTTCCTCAACTAAAGGCATTGGGTATTTTTGCGTTTTAGTACCCTCTTATGATAGTCGATAATCTACTACTGGCCTAGGGTCTTTATCTACCTCCTGAACAATTAGCATAGGAGAGACACATGTGCTTTTGCTCTCACGAATAATTCCTAACTTTAACATTCTATCTAACTTTGTTTCAGAGTTGTTTTTGTCTTGGTGAGTAATGGTGCAACGTTGCCTGTTTAATTGGTTCACCAGTTAACTCTAAATCAAATTCAATTAAGTTTGTTCTCCCAGGAGTTAAAGAGAATACCCTTGGTACTTGACTAAATACTTGTTTTAGTTCCTCAATCATTTGTGGGGTCATGGTACCTAAGCTTTTAGCCATGCTAATGACTTCTTCTGGACTCAAATACTCGGAAGTTTTCCCTTCCCAGATTGGTGTTTCCTCAATTTCTTCAGGTGCTAATATGACATTTACTGTGTCAATTGCATGGAAGTAAGGCTTTAGCATATTTTCATGATAAATTGCTACTTTAGTTTTGGCCTTATTTAACGCTATTTGGTAATTTACTTCTCCCAACATTTTTACTATCGTAAATGGCCCTTTCCAAAATACCTCGAGTTTGTGTTTCCTGTCAGTTTTGAGTACTAACACCTGATCTCCCTCCTTATACTGTCTATCACGGGGCCCTTTATCGTAATACTTTTTTTGCTTTGGTTTGAGCCTTAAGTGTTGCCTCTTCCGCTAATGCCATACTGTTTTGAAACCTATTTAGCAAGTTATACACATGTTCGACTACTGTAACATTTACATCTTCATCCTCCAACCTATCTTTAAGTAACTGTAATGGTCCCGTAATGATGCTACCATACACTAGTTTCGATGGTGTGAAATTAGTGGTTTCATGCACTGAACTACGAATAGCAAAGCATACTGCTGGCAAACACTGCTCCCAATCATTTGGATTTTCTAAACACAAAGCCCTTAAAATGGCTTTTAAATTCCTATGAACTCGTTCCACAGAGTTTGACTGAGGCCTATGAGGAGAACTATGCACAATCTCAATCCCACATTTCTCTAGGAAATAAGTTGTCAGTTGTGAAACACAAAATGCTGCCTTGGTCCGACTGGATCGTTACCGGAAAGCCTATTCGACAAAAAACTTTTAAAAAGTTCATCGTCAATTGTTTACCTACCTAAAGCTACTGCTTAAAGCTACTGCTTCTGGAAATTTTGTCGCGGGGCATAACATTGTTAGAATATTCCTGAACCCTTGCTGTGTTGGTTTCATTGGTCGTACCACATCAATTATTAAGCGTTTGAACGGTGTACTTATTACGGGAACCTTTACCAATGGCACTTTAGTTACAACACGAGTTTTGCCTATGCGCTGACATGTATCACATTGTTTGATTGCCTGTTCAACTTGTTTACACATCCCAGGCCAGTATAAGTGCTGCTGAATTCTTACCAAAGTTTTCTCTTTACCTAGGTGTCCCGACCACCCATTTGAATGAGCCACATCGATTACCTGATTTCTGTACTTAAGTGGTATAACCATCTGTTCAAAAATACAGTCTATAGTGCGCTGTTCCCACTGTCTGTACAATATTCCCTTCGTTATAAAAATTCTGTTGAAGGAATTTTACTCCCCAGAACTGCCTTCCAACATACTTCTAAGCTCTTATCTAATTTCTGAGCTTCAATTAACTCCACTGTGGATGTCCTAACTAAACTGGTATAATCTGTGGTCAAGGGTGATAGCACACTGCTAATCTTAGCTGCACCATCTACATTTACTTTGACTTTGGCCCCTGGCTTAATTAAATCTGGATCCTTACCTACAGATTTTACTTTAACCTTAACTTCAGAAGAATCTGCTAGCCTACTGCTGCTTTTCTGCGTCCCCCTAGCCACATTTTCAAGCTCATCATGTTTTGTACCTTCCAATTTACCCTCTTCTCTTAGCCTACCTTCATGAATTTGTTTGGTCTGTGCCCTAGTAATAACATTATACAATTCTGACTGCTCCCCATCATTCTTGTTCTGAATACCATGCATTGTTTTATCAGTTAAAATACAATCAAAATTTCCTGGAAAATAGGGTGAAACTGCTGCCCTAACTTTTACTTTACACTTGGGGATCCTACATTCATAACTGCTACTGGTAATTCTGCTGGAGTGGAGAATAATACTGTACTCAACTGAATAAATTCCCCTGTTAGATTTGCTGGATCTACCAGTTTGCTAGCAAAAACATTTAGTGTTGCACCTGTGTCTCGCAAAACTCTTAAACTGTTTACCTTCCAAGTCATAACCTGCTATTATGTTGTGGTCCAATTCAGAAAATGTATGTTTACCGCGGGGCATGCATAAATTTACTGAAGCTGTACTACGTTTACTTGGGCAATTTTTGACGAGATGGGAAGAATCACAACACTCAAAACACGACCATTTAGCCTCAAACTGCTTAGAATTACCATTTGTATTTCTAAAACCATGTTGACCTCCTTCCCCATTTGCACTTTGCCCATTAGTTGAAGCATTTGCACTTTTAGCATTGTGCTGTCCATTCCCATTCCTTTCCACATTCCCATTACCACTGTTAGCATTATTTGCCTGCCCATGGCCCACTGTTCCAGTGTTTGACCCTGGATTTGTGTTACTATTACCACTATTACCATTATTGCTCTTGTAATAGTTAAATTTCCTGTAGTAAGGCCTATTCCCATTTTCCTTGGAATTTTGGTCACTATTCCGCACTGCTATAGTATTCTCTTCACTACTATGGTTATTTTGGGTACCACTCTGACGCCTAGCCATCCATTCATCAGCTAAAGTAGCAACCTGCACTAGGTTTTCTAAATCCCCTTTATCCACTAACCACAGTTTTAACTCATTTGGTACTTTTTCTAAAAACTGTTTAATTAGCATAAGCTGAACCAACTTATTGAAATCCATACCACACTTTGCTGTTCTAATCCACTCTGAGTAATATGTTTGGATCATGTATGCAAAATCACTATAAGATTGTTTATGAGATTTACATGCATTTCTAAATTTGGTGTGAAGAGACTCAGATGTAAGTGAACCCTTTGTAAGAGCTGCTGCTTCACCTTGTTAAAATCATTAAAGTCTACATTAGGTAGCCTAGTTACAAGTTCTCTAGCTGTGCCACTTACTAAAGACAACAACCTCAATGACCAAGTATTTTCTGGAAAATTCAACCGTTCACAAATTCGGGTGAAAGTTGTTAAAAAGAGCAAAATATCATCACTATTTTCTTTAAATGGTTGCATTTGATGTGTCATATCCATTTTGTCTCTAGACTCTGCACTAATAATATTACTGGGATTTCTAGCATTTTCACTGGGAGTCCTAGCTACACTGGCTTCAGCTAATTCAATTCTCTCCTCAACTGCTAATTTCTCCCTTTCGAATTCTAGTTTCTTATTTTCTACATTGGCTTCCTGTTGAATTTTTTTCTCTTTCCAACTCAAATTCTCTTTGCAATTTCTCTTTTTCTAGAAGCACTTTTAATTCAAGCTCTGCGTGAATTTTCTGCGTTTCCCGCTCGTGCTCCAGCCTTAATCTTTCTTTGTTAACACTAACAGCATTTGCTTCCTTATCTCGAGCAATCTGCTCTTTCTGCCGATTTACTTTGGCTTGAAGATATAGGAAATCACTATCAACATCATTTTTGACTAAAGATCCATCTGCTATTTTAGCCTGCAAAGCTTTAATAATTGCTCTTCTAGTTTCCACATTTAACTGATACGCTTTCGCCAAAAGCTCTAATTCCCCGTTTTCAAACATTTTCAAAACAAGTGTGCAAGTTTAACGTTAATTTAAAAAAAAATTCGCCACAATATTACAATCAACGTGTATACGACCTGCTTGACGATCGACGACTCCCTCCTGAACTCTCAGCTGTTGCTTTATCGAGTTCTTCTCCCAGGCACTTCAACTTCCGGTACGCACTTGCGGTTCTGTCTGAAGCGTGTTCGTCGTCGTTTACCTTCCAGTGGCCCTGAAGTTTTCGAGTTTCCACGCTGCCACTTCGGTGATTTTCTTGTAAAAACCTCCAATCTGGATTCTGGAGATGTTTTTGCGTGATGCTAGTCCACAATTTCAGCCGATCTTCCTACTTGATCGGCGTGGGATGCAATATTTTAGGCCTACCACGTTACCTTGTTGCCGCCTTCTTGAGCTTCATCACAGCCGTTGAATCGCCGCTCGGTCTGCAGTTCCTCGCTCGCCGTCGTCGACCAACTTTCTTGGCTTGACTTCAGCAACTTCCGGCAATTTTTTTTTCTCCAAGATCGCCGACCACGTTTTCTTTATTGCCGTTCACGTCTGGCTTGAGCTTCGTCCCTGCCGTTGAATCTCCACATGGTTGCAGTCCTTTGCTGCCGTCGTTGACCAACTTTTTCCCAGCTTGACGTCTGCTCTTCCGACAATTTGTTTGATCGATCTCCGGTGAAACTGCTAGGCTTCGTATTTCGGCGTACGTCCGCTGCCACCAACTGTAACGTGTGTTCAATGTAGAAGCCAAACTTGAAGTAGTTAAACCTTGTTTAATGCAGAATAATCTTGACAAGATTTGGGTTACATTATTTTGTACATTCTCAACACAAGAATCAACGAGAATAGAACACCGGACTCTGAAGCCCTTGACTTTTATATGCTCCGGTCGGATGCAAAGTTCCACCGGACAACCAATCAGCTCTTGAGTTCGTTTACCAATCCAGTTCTTGGTTACACATTTTTACCAATCGTGGCCAACAATACTTGGCCACGTTCTCCCGCTCATGGTTTTGGCGCAAAATCTAGAAGTCCTTGCAGTCACACAAACTATTTTGGTGCCAACAAAAGTCAACCACAACACAACAGCACACAAGTAGGTACGAGGGTGAGCCAATGTCCGTTACACCATTCAGTTGATTTAGAAGCTCTGGATCAGCATTAAGATGGCGATCCATTTCCAATTGCAAGCCCTTTTTATGTGGATTACAGTAGCAGGTTTCTTCAGTATCAGCCGGAGAGTTCACCTATAACAAACGTTCGTGTTCATCACCAGTTAGCCCTGGGCCTTCAGGACGTTTGACTAAAGAAGAAAGTTTGACTCTACCAAAGATCGATGTCCAATCCGTCACTGGTTCAACATCACATGTTTCGAGCAGCAAGAGCATTGAAAAACGACAGATGACAAGGAAAATTTGTAAGAAAATTCCATTAAATCCAGTACATTCTACTCCCGTTTTCAACGAGTCCTGGTCCAGCAGTAGTAAGCCATTGGAGACGATAATTGCAGCTCAGTTGGATGAAGAAGGCAGACAGGCTAATATTAAAAGAAACAACGATTTTCGACGTAAGCTTTTACAAAAGAAGATTCGAGAGGAAGTATTTAGCAGTGTACCTGCGCCAGCTAAGCATTTACTGCCTCGAAGAAAGCAACTTACAAACGAACCAATTATTCTTGGCCAACCTGAATCTGAAGCAAGTTATCTCCCAAGCGCAAATTCTTCAACTGCCAGAAGTTTTGAGTCTGACCAGTTTTTATTCAATTCTAGGGAAGAAGAAATGGATTTAGATGATTTCACTTCGAATTTGTCGTCTGACCAGCTGAAATATTTACTGAATTTATTACCATCAATCCTAGCTAGGAGTTTGGCTGAACATCGCCACTCAGATCCCTTGAAGAATTCTAGAAGAGAACCAGTAATCCGTCTGTATGCGTCTGTCAGCCCCTGCAGAAGTGTTGGCAGCCACTCGTGGCTTTGTCACTGACCCTGATCATGTGGCCGAGTTGTGCCCATTCAGAAGCCACGGCTGCACAGAACCTCGAGTACTACTAGTTCCTCAACTGAAAAAGAGCAGGAAATTAGATGCAAATATTGGGTTAAAAACGTAAGTTCGGAAAACGTCAATTCAGCATCACTTAAGGCTGTAAGCTTACCTGATCCTTCAGTAGTGCATGTTCTGGGTGATGGTCTTTCATTTAGTAATTCTAAGTTACAAATGCTTAAAAATAGTAAATCAAAAGGTAAATGTTTAACTTTTAAGAAGGTTCCTTTAGCAAAGAATACAACCCCTAAACAACCTGTTGAGTCAGTTGCGTTACAGCCTAATGTGTTGCCAGGCTAGTCAAAAGTAAACCTAGATTTAGAGGTGCGTAATGGCTCTAAATTACAAATAAATCCTAAACCTTCAAGGACTCATTCGAGTTCTTGTAGTAGCAAAGCTAGTTCAAGAGTTTCTTGCTCCAATGCTTGTAAGGACAGATATGAGGCTTTGGAAAATAAATTGGATCAGGTTGAGAAAAAGTCAAAGGCTGTAATGGAGTTGCATATTAGTAAAAAAAATGAGAGTTTGGTGGTTAAAACCTTTAAAAGTTGATCGAATTTTACTACCATATACTCATTTCAAACTTACCCTTTTCATGTTCAAGACTATATAGCCTTTTTCAGATTTCAAGCCACCAAATTTTCCAGCCTGCACTGATCAGAATTTGGGTAATGTTCCTTTTTCTACAGCTCCACCTGTGAACAGAGGAATAGACATTAAAGTTAAGGCTTTAGATTTACCTAAATTTAGTGGGCTAGCATCTTCCACCCCTGCATATGTTTTCCTGACTGATTTGTCTAAGATTAAGCAAGTGAAAGGCTATTCTGATGAGGAATTTTTAACTTGTTGCATTACTTTAGCACTAACAGAGGAAGCATATCGATGGTTTTACCAGCATCCACCCTTTTCATCTTACAGGGAATTTTGTGCAGCTTTTAAATGCACCTTTCATCCTCCCTCTAAAAATAGGCGTTTAGTTGCAACTTTACGTCAGATGTTCGGTGGTCAAATGAAAACTTCCAGACTTTTTTTTCGAAGATGTGAGGCAATTAATTCACAACTTGACGATAGCTACTCTGTTGGGGAGCTTATCGAAATCATCAAAGAAAATCTGTCTGAAAGGTTTCAGCCTTATGCTTGCCAGAGGGATTTTTCAAACTTGGTCGAATCTGACAACTACACAACAAGAATGGAAACATACCTAGCTTCCAAAACTGGCCATAATTTAGCCGTTGATGCACCAATACCGACTTTGTCTAACCCGAACGTGTCTGTAAACAATCAACGCCGTTCTGGCAATCCTGTACAGCTCCCCGTAGTAGCTTCACCTGCACCGGCGACACCTGCAATAGAGAGAAAATTTTGTCAGCTGCATAACACTGGTAATCATGACATCAGTTCTTGTTCACAAACTAGACATCGGCCGTGGTTCAGTGGTAGAACACTTGCCTGCCAAGCGGGCGGCCCGGGTTCGATTCCCAGCCGATGCACCAAAAATGTAAAAGTTTGGGAGTGGGCGACCCTAACACGAAATAGCTAATGTATGGGGTTGGTTTAATGTAGGAAACTCAATATTCATGATGGTCAATGTAAGATTTTGTACATAAGCTCAGCCTGCCACGACTTTTACCAAACACGCTATAAATAATTATTAATGTGATGGACGGTGATAAATGAATAATAAGGACATGATGACTTAAGTGGGGAGCACTGGTAACATTGGGGAGGAATAATAATAATTTTTGGTTACGTTTTCCAAATGTTACTTACAGTGATGGGGGACAGGGATGGAATGGGGCTTGGACTACATTATTGTGATTACCTAATATTAACAATAGGTTGGCTAGTCAATGCACGAGCTTTACAATTGGTGTAATCTCCAACCACCCACAATCTCCTCATAAGCAATAAGCGGTAATTTACCCATATTTCAACTTGCACTTTCCCACATTGCATTTCTCCTGCCCGTTGGTATAAATGATAGGGCCGTTCTCTTTCAGTATCATTACTAACCTACATTCGCAGGTGAGAGGTCGGGGTCTCGTTTCTGCTACCTGTTCTGGCTAGGCTGCTAAACATTCACATTTATGTTTTAACATTTTAATTTTTAACTTTTTAATTATAGTGTTCCTTGACTTTGACATGTGATTTTTTACTCGCTTTTTCGAGCACTTGACAACGGGATGCATTGAATCCCGAAACGTTGTGGGACCATTGTGTTTATTTGTGCAATTTTAGTAGGCTTTATTCTTTTCTAAATCCTCCTATTGCTTTCAACGAAAATACGTATCTATTTGCACATCGATGCGTCACAGAGCCACGTGAAGGTTGTGTTCCCTCCATCTTTGCATGGCTGAGGTAATGATCTTCATTAAAAACAAGGTCCTTTAAAGGTGACAGGCAGACCAAGAGATTCGACAAAGAGACTCCGATCATGGAAAGGGCTGAGAGAATGTCCAGAATAGATCCCAAAGCTGCCGAAAGAGTTAAGTGGTATCTCACACTACCCTTATTGGCAGGTCTGGTAGAGACTTAATTGTCAGGATACTAGAGTGCTAGGACACCCCGCTCTAACATGAAGCCATTGCCTCGCTTGTCATGTTGGCATTTTATGCGGTTATACCAATTGACATCGCTATGTGCCACGTTGTCGACGTAACTTGTTGACAGTAAACTCTGGCAATTGTTCGGCACAAGCCAAATGTAAAGAACCCCCTCCCACCCCACAACCTTTAAAAGGTCATAAAAACTATCGTCACCCATATTCTTTGCTTCCCCTTCCCAGGTCATCTCTTCAAATACATTAAATTAATAAGTCCCTTATTTTCTCAGATTCGGTCTAGAACACCAGACCGTCCTATTTCATTCAACATTATGTGTACACACACAGTAATTAAACATGTGGCATACTTTTAATTATCAACATTAAATTACAATTAATTGGCGAAATTTTCAATTTAAGTTTTTATTTTTTTCCTTTTCCAGTGCAAGATGGTAATTATCACGTGATACGAGACTGCTCACCCCAAGATTTCAACATGGCGGAAGGATATTCATGCATCACGACCTCCAACGGTGATTACAATTGCCGTTGTTATGGTGATGCCTGCAATGGCGCATCAGCTCTTGGAAAAAGACTATGGTTTCCTTTTCTTGTCGTTGCATTGATTGTTGCAAATTACAATCGAAACTAAAACTAAAAATACTATTCATAATAATGTGTTAACGTTTGATTTTTTTAGTCTATCAATCACGTAGAAATTACAAAACAAAAATGTACTGTCATTTTTACTCAGCGTCATCAATATCCTTTATGCAGTATTTTTCATCAGTGAGTCGTATTTCTGCAGTGTGATTTATGCTGCAGTTGTGTACATATAATCACTCGCATTTTTTCAATATCCGACATAAACTCCATCGACGATTTTAGGCAATGAGCGAGCCGAACGTGGCGTCTTCATAAAGAAATCGTATAAAAAGCCAATGACAGTGACTCGTTACATTTTGACACGCTTTCATCCAATGTGGGACATAACGCCGTATACAATGACTATCGCTCGTTCTTATCTCGATTAAAGATTACACATTGTAATAACGAACCAATGAAAAAGAAACGTAATAGTTTAACTATTTTCTTTCTACATTATATCCTTTTTGCGCCTCTCCCAACATGTTTAAATATCGAATTGTCATTCATGTTATTTCGGCTGGATTTGATTCAGTTTACCGGCAGTTATTTTGCCGAAAATATTTACACTAACGATCATTTTAGTAACGATTACTTCACTGACACTATCATTTTACCGACAAGGTTATTTACGATAAATGCTTTACAAGTTCATTTAACCACACAATGCATACGGACAGTTAAAAAATAATAGTGTTGCGCCATGTTTTGATTACTTTACCCTTTTGTAAACGTTGAACTTGTCAACTTTTTGTTTTTTTTACCCTTCAACGTTTATATCGTTAACAAACTTATCCGTTTTGATATTGAAAGTGGCAGAACGGTGGAAGAGGTCAAGCCTTCCTCAACAGCTGTTTTTTTTCACGAACTGGGAAAGGAATCCTGTTCAAATCCCCCACCACGTTCTGTGACAGACATATACAGGATATGTATGTATGATCGATTTTGTTCTGTAGGATCTATTAGGATCTATTCTAGCTTATTCTCAATATTGGTCCTTGATGGGAGATTGGCAGATCGAATCCCTGGCTTTACCCTTCCCTTATTACACTTCTTTCCAGTATAATCTATGCCATTTAGTAAGGTTTATAATTGATTTATTTGACTGATAACTTAAGGCTCAGCGGCAAAATTATTATAGTTTTTTCACATAAACCTATCGACAATAGAACTTGTTAGCAATTTGTTTTATAATCATGCTCTATAATTTTAACTAACCCCGCCACAGTTAAACGAAGAAACACAATGGGTCCAGCATTGTGAACTGCTAGCATTTATGATATGACATGAATTTTTTCGTTATAATTGCGGCTCCTTTGTCATACTTAGCTGTTCACAATGTTGGCTCCACTGTTTCTTCGTTTTACTTACATTTACAGTTAATTTCCATTTCTTTAACATAAAGTTATTGGTAAAGTATGGATAGATAAAAGAACTTAACGGTGATAGTATGGGTAAAAAAAATTCCCGTCTAAGAACCCGCTATGACGCTAATGAAAAAATGTAAACATTCATGAAGTGTATTGCAGATGTTTTTGTACATTAAAAATAATGTATCTCTACTTTCATTTTGTGTCACATTACGTTAATTTTCTACTTTGTTTAAGTTGTATTTTGTTAATAATGTTTAAATTTTGTACGATTTCTTTTACATTTTTGTTTCAATCTGTTGATTGTTTAGTTAAACCATTTTACGAAATAAAATTAAAGCAATTATAGATTTTTTCTGCTGAACTGTTTATTGTCAACTCGTAAGGAAGCCTTCATCCCTTAGTCCACTCCCTCCCACTCATGTCTAATTGCCACCACTTGTCTACTTCGATTATTGCCCTTTTTTTAATTCGTTAATCCATTAAGCGTGACTAGCATGTATAGCCCATAATAGACAAATTGTTAATAATAAGTATTAAACAATAAGTATTAGTATTGTGTAGTAAGTAGTAACAATTTTTGTATCAGAAAAAATGTGAAACGGGTAGGGCAGGGAGGGCAACTACCCCTCCAAAAACGAAAAGGACATAAAACACCCACGAATTTTGCGTAATATTTTTTAAAGTTTGATTTTATAAATTAGAACTTCTTCCCCAACGAAGCAGCAAGCTGCAAAGTACAAGCAACAACATAGAAACGACCAATCGATAGTCAATGCTAGCCAGCTTGCCTAATCAGCCTTTGACCCTTTCCTTCCTTTGCTTTTACACAGTGGCATTTTAACCGGCTGTTTACATGAAATCAAGACGCCACACACGAAGCCTACACGTCGTGGTGTGCCTTGCACTAACGTAATCTGTAAGTGCACTTGCCCTATAGCCGCCTAAACCCGACTCTTGGACGAGTGCCAACAGGAGTACATGAACGGCTCCCCCTGGCTCAACCAGATGCATCCGGTTCTATGCAGTACAGCTGGTCACGTGAGTCTATCTCTATTGTTCTCGACTAGCATAAATACAAATCCCTGTGCAACAAAAAGGCAGTTTGTGTTGGAGAGACAACCAATCAGGTCGTCTCTCTGAATATCACGCTAGGGCTGATCAGGCTTCTAATGAATGAATTGAAATTTTATTACACATAAATGCAATAAGGTTTCCAGAAGGGATGGGGTATCATCCTCTAACACTGGTCCTACATTTAAAAGAAGATAAAAGACAATAAGTGGTATTAAAACAAAACAAAGACTTAAAAACACTTTAAGTAGCCAGAAAGATCGCACTTCTCCAGGCCACTCTTAAATTGGCTGAGACTCGTCGACCCCACCAGCGCCGGAGGAAGACATTTCCATGGCCTCACCATACGGTTCGAAAAGAAATACTTAGTATAATCTCTTCTTACAGCACGTACTTCAAGTTTAAGATGATGACCCCCTAGTCTGTAGATTGCCACGAACAGTGAAAAGACATCCAGATCAGTATCCACCAGTCCCCGAAGAATTGAAAAAGTAAGTGACAGATCGGCATGAAGCCGCCTTAGTTCGAGTGAATCGAGACCCAAGGTCGCAAGTCGTTGTGAATATGGCAAATTTCGCATGCCAGGAAGGCATTTTGTGAAGGATCGTTGCACGGACTCCACAACCTTAATATCTTTAATGAGATGAGGGGACCATACCTGACTGGCATATTCAACAATTGGCCTATCATAAACTTTAAAGGCTTTTACCAGCATGGCTCTGTCGCCAAATAAGAAGCATTTTCTAATCATGTAGCTAACCCTCTTTGCTTTAGCCGCAACATTACAGCAATGCTTGGAGATTCGAAGTTAGGTGAATACCAAGGTCTTTTGTCTCATAGATGCAATCAAGGACAGAATTTCCCAACCAATACTCCGTAGTCCTATGGCAAATTCCTAGGGGCAACACTTTGGACTTCCCATTATTTATGGGCAATTGCTACTTTAAAGATCACTCATTCAGGAAATCAATGGCGAACTGAAGTGACTTATGATCATGATTCAGCTTAACATCATCTGCATATTTGGGAAGTTTAACACTTCCTATCTTCGAGGATAGATCAGAAATGAACAAAAGAAACAAAAGGGGGCACATCACCGACCCCTGCGGGACACCTCTTGTTACTGGTAGCTCATCGGTAGTAGCGCTCCCAACAGAAACCACATGGGATCTGAGTGTGAGAAAGTCCGCAACCCAGTCATAGACCTTACCCCCGATACCCAACAATGTAAGTTTAGCTAATAACTTCCGGTGCACCACCGAATCTAATGCCTTAGCAAAATCAATACAAACCATGTCAACAGGTACCCCAACGTCAACGGAACGAGTCCAATCAGCAATGCAGTTTAGCAGTTGCAGGGTTGTGGACCGCCCTGGAAGGAAACCAAATTGGTTCGACGAAATGAGGTCAAAATTTAGTAAGCCCAAACCAAGAATGGTATCCAAAAAGATACGTTGAGTTGCCTCATAAGCAATGATATTTACCCAATCCACTTTAGACATATTAAAGTTACCGAGCACTATATTCGGACACTGCCTACTATTTGACCTCTCCAGGAAGGAGAACATACTGGTCACCAGAAAAACATCCCTGCTGTTTGGGAGATAACCAACGGTCAAATTTAGTTTAGGGGATTCCAATGTAAAGTTAAAGTCCTCACAATCATCAGCAGTCATGACAATGGTGGCACACAAAGGA
>JAHWFP010033217.1:0-13417 GCA_023313725.1 Lithobius niger | reverse complement strand
CCTATCACTGAGAAATCCAGCATTCAGTAAGCAAGTAATCCCATGTTTAAGTTAATCCTTTGAAAAAATTCACTTCGGTACCGCGCATTGCCTGCCACACGCACTTGCCCTGGCACCGTCTCCCGCACCCCCCAAAATCGCCGCCCCGTGACATTTCCCCTTTGGTGCAGCCCCGGAAAATTTGCATGCGTATGTTTGACTGAAGGCTAAAAAAAGCCCTGAGAAATCCAGCATTCAATAAGCAAGTAGCCCTATGTTTAAGTTAATCCTTTGAAACAATTCACCTCTGTACCGTGCATGGCGACATTGTTGCAAGCAACGATTGTTGCCGCCCACTTAAAAACAATTCAACTCCTTTCTGGAAGTGAACATTTAGGAAATAAATGCGCCTATCCATCGTATCAGGCTGCCAATTTCGAGGCCCATTGGGGGCCTCGAAATTAAGAACCAATCGTCGTTTGTTTTAAAGTTGTCTGGTTTAGTAGATACGGGTTGTTTTTAGTAGCCTCCCAGGGTTGAAAAATAATCATGATTTTTTTGCAAAAAATCCAAATAACGATTTTTTTGATTTAATCAATTATTTTCCAAAACTTGAGTAAACATTATTTAAAAGTTGTGGAACACCACGTACACAAAATACCTTGAAAATTATTTTAGTAGTACACTGTAGTAGGCTACAATTGCATACAATTGTAATAATGGCAACTTATAACTTGTAGTAGGCTGGTGTTTCATACTCAAGATAGATTCAACAGTAATTACAAGAACTTAATAGTAGTCTAGTCGGCTATTGTATCATACTCAAAAGTAGCTGCTACAATAAGTAACTAGCCTAAATGATAACTAAGACTATAGTTTCATGGTCAATGTAGCTTCAATTATAGTAACTTGGTTGGCTTTCCTACTCAAAATATCTTCAATTTTTCACAAATAATTGGGTCTTGTCATTTGCTAATTGTTTTTAGTCGACACTTTTGCTTAGTTTCCTGTAATGTTTTTGATTCATAGATTTAAACAAAAACTTTAAATTGACAGCTTTGCCTAAACTTGACCGATTTTGAAGTTTGCATTGCACCAGTCCAAACTATGAAAATACCCTTTCCACATGTGCAGTGAAGGCAGTTGCAGTGTGCAACTGTTCTGCTACATCGATCACCTCCTGGTCCACTTTGTCCTACTTTGTTCGAGTGGCTAGACCAAACTAGCAACGTTTTGGGTGAACATATATTGAGAGAATGGTTTGGCTTTATATTTAATGAGCACTGGAACTATATTTGTATAATTTTCGTAGCCCAATTAATCGATCCCAGAGTCGTACCCGTCTTCCGTAAGTCTTTACCCATAACAGATGGAGTCATAACCTTACCCAAATAGTGAGCTAGTGTTAGAGCTTGCTGGAAATTTTTTTGCTTATTTATGTCATTTTGCATATTTCTTGTAGTTTTACATTAATTTCATATTTAATTTTAAAATGATTTAAATCAATGATTTTTATTGATGATTTAATCAATGATTTATCAAGACTGCCGGTAATTAATTCGAGATTCCTCTATGATGGCAGTTAGACCAATTAGATAGAATTTCAGTTACTTAAAGCCTAGGCCTAGAATTATCAACCCTGTAAACCCACAGGGTTGATAATTCTAGGCCTAGGCTTTTAAGTAACTGAAATTCTATCTAATTGGGCTAACTGCCATCATAGAGGAATCTCGAATTAATTACCGGCAGTCTTCATTTTAAGTTAGCTAAAATATTATACTAACGAAATCATACGGTAAAAAGAATGTTCAACTGGCTTCAAAAACGAAGTTCAGATTAATTTATTTAATTGCAAATAGACATAATAAAAGAGTTCAATTAGTATCAGATTTACATTCACGTAGAATAGTGTCGCGAGGCAGCGCACCCTCTTGTGTCACCCTCCTCGCTGGGACCGATGTCCTTAAACAGCGAGCTTCATTCTGAGTTCTGGGCTGGAGAAGGAGGACACGCAGCATCGACAATCTCCCATCAAGCGACTCCAAGTGTTGTAATGTCATGCAACCAGACCAGAATAAACCGAGTTGTCCCATTAAAGATGTCTCGGCCTGAGTGTATCCGTGGCCAGAAACCCAGTCGGGGGGAGAAACCCGACATCGTAGCGCCGAACATACCGGACTCTCACCGACTTTTCGATTTTATTGAAGCTGCGTTTACCGATCGTTGTTGACATCGTTCGTCGCCGTTGCAGGAAAGGCATTTCAGAAATAAAAATGACAATGTGAAGTCCCCCACTCACAAGCCTTCCAATCCTGACATTTTTCATGAAGGGCTTGACTTCGTCCCTTGGGAACTTTTTTCGGCGGCTTTATACCGCAACCTACAGGATTCCCGCTTTTGCAAGGTTTTCGTTCCTCCTGAGGAGGATCCTCTCGATCCTCCTGCTGAACCTTTTGTCAACACAAGCAATGTGACGTTCTCTTCCATCAACATCCCACGACCGGAAGTTGCATTTCCGCAATTGCTTAACCAGGAAAATCTTACTCGAAAGGATGAAAAGCCTATTTCAGTCTCCAAACCTTTTCCTCCTCATGACTCCAAACAGAGAAAATGTTTTTCGCTCCGTAGGAAAAGGGGCGCCTTCCAAACGCTGTTATGACACTTTCGAAGATGCAGAATTCATACCCGCTCGTCCGATGGAACTTAATTCGATCCTGAAGACGCCAGCTTTTGTTTTCATCCCCTCGTTTTCATGCAATGAGGAAGACGAAGCGATTCTTCATTGCGCCTACGGGCCAAATCACATGCAGAAATTTCTTTCTCTGTGTCTGCAGCTGCCATTCACTAGTTAAAGAGAAGCCAACTTGCTGAACACTAATTGATGGAAGATTTCAAAAATCTCCCAAAACGCGCTTTGTCATTTCAAAAGGACAGCTTGGCATGGATTGCCGGATTACCGCTCAACTTGGTTTTCAGGAGACGAGACGAGGAGACGCAGTCAGCACCCCAGTCGATGTGCTCGACCAACTACGTCTCCTTCCCATTCACAAGTTTAGGGAGCATTTTGGGGGCCAGCTCCTCACTTTAGCACCTAAACTTCAGGAGAAAGCTAAACCTCCTCCGGTTACCAAGCCTCTACCAAGAAGAAGTTGAACAACTTCAACAACGCTCGCTACTTTTACATTGATCATCCGACCCAGCAGCAAGAAGAACCGAAAAGCCAGAAAGACCAGCGAAATCCAGCCACACCTGAAAGGAAACGCTCGCGCTTGCCCTTTCCCGATAATGCCCCTTCCCAATTTCGGGGCAGGGGCAGAGGATTTCATTGTGAAAAGGAAACTCAGAGGCAGAGTGAGAAAGCCTCGCAACTGCCGCAAATTGGTCCCATCCTTCCCGTCTTCACCTGCAGGTGGGGGGAAGGATAAGAAGGCACTTCTCAATTTGCAAGCAAATCGCAGACGACACTTTCATTCCCTCGGTCGTAAAGAGTGGATACTGCCCACCCTTTCTGTCGACGACATCCGATCCTCCAGATTGGATAACCAAAAATCCATTCGACCCAGGGCTGGAAAAAGAGGTGCAAAATCTGATCCAAAAAGGAGCAGTAGGGGAGTGCGCATCGAACATCCCAGGATTCTGGAGCCCTGCAAGGGTGATCGGGGAAAAAAGGAGGAGGTGACAGGCTTATCTTCAATTTAAGAACGCTAAATGGCCACCTGTTCAAGGAACATTTCAAGATAGAAACAATTCAGTCCATTCGTGAGGCTCTGCAAAACGAGGACACAATTTCCATGCACAATTTCCATTGATTTAGAGGACGCTTATCTTCATGTTTCTTTACATCATCCTCTATTTCTTTCGCTGTACATAGGAAAATCCTACCAATCCAAAGTGCTTCCCTTCGGGCTGGCAACAGTGCCACTTGTTTTCACGGCCTTTCTTCGGCCAGTTTTGGCTCGCCTTCACAAAGCACAAATCCGCTCTCAAGCATACCTGGACGACTGGCTTCGAAGGAACCAATTGGAACACCTTCTGCTTTAACAAAAAGACGGATGCCTTCTTCTATTCCAAAGCCTCGGTCCCGGCGTAAACTTTCGCAAGTGTCGGCTCACCTCATCGAGGCAGTTCGACTTCCTGGGAGCGTTTTTCGTCACAGTGATATTCACCGTTCGTCACTCCCAGGAAAGGACAGAAACCCTGAAACCTTGAAAGAAGGTTTCACAAAGAAGGTTTCACAAAGAAGTCTCACAAGAAACCCTGAAAGACTTCTACAGTCTCAAAAGACTACAGCCCAGGATCTTGCATCCCACATCGGTCTGATTGATTCTTGTGCGAAACTGGTACCAATAGGGCAGTGGAAAGCGAAGCCAATACATTGGTTTCAGAATTTGGAATGGGATCCTCAAATTTCCTGGGAAGACATCATCCCTCTTTCCAACCTTCCAATGGGATGGATCCAACAAACATTCCAGTAGGAGTTCCGGTTCACGAGCCAATGGCAGATGGACTTCTTTTCACGGACGCTTGAAATATGGGCTAGGGAAGGTCTCCAAAGTTCAGGAAACTGGATGGCCGACGAGAAGGATTTGCACATCAACATTCTTGAACTGCGAGCCATTCGCTTCTCAATTTGGGCCTGGGAAAACTCTTCCCAGGGAAGAAAATCTGTTGTCATGTCAGACAACACAACAGCAGTCTCCGACATCAAGAGAGATGGAACTCATTCAGCGTAAGTGATGAGACTATGAAGCTCTTCGAGACCTGCGAACGTCATCATCTGAGGTTTCAACCTCGACACATCACAGGGAAATTGAACGTCCTGGCCAATGAATTATCAAGGCGACATCAGAAACCAACGACCTAATGGAGATTGGACCCGAACATTTGTCAAGCCCTA
The DNA here is from genome assembly GCA_023313725.1 of Lithobius niger. Taxonomy (NCBI): domain Eukaryota; kingdom Metazoa; phylum Arthropoda; class Chilopoda; order Lithobiomorpha; family Lithobiidae; genus Lithobius; species Lithobius niger. The sequence continues at coordinate 8,541 of JAHWFP010033217.1, read as the reverse complement.
TTCAAAATGTGGGGGAAGCCAATGGTCCACCTGTTCGCCACAAGGTTCAACACCCAACTTCTGAACTTTGTATCCCTCTTTCCCGAATCGCAGGCCTGGGCAACAGACGCTCTGATAGTGCCCTGGACAGAGTTTCATAAGCATTTCTGCCATTCTCCGTTCTCCAAATGACGCTCGACAAGATCCACCAGTCCAAGGGAGATTTCATCCTGGTCGTACCTCTGTGGCCTGCAGCCCAATGGTATATCAATCTCATGGAACTGAAGAAGGAACTCTGGTGTCAGAGTTCATCCTAACCCAACAAAATGGAAGGACGACCCACCCGTACCCAGATATTCTTTATCTTCACGGGTGGACACTGACAATCAACCTTCACTCTGATGGTTTTGCTCCCGAGGTCACCGAAAGGTTTCTTCACTGCAACAGTGAGTCTACAATCCGAAATTATGGAACAAGATGGGAGATTTGGTATTTTTGGTGCATGGGGAACAAGTTTCGATCCGACAAACCCATCTGAAACTTTGCTTTCCTCAGTTCTCGAACATCTTTTCAGCAAGGAGCTCTTACCATTAGCAGTCAAAGGCTACAAGCCGTACTACGTTCTCACAGACCATCCTAAGTACGTTGCCTGTCACGGTTAGGTGGTCTCTTTCTCCACCTTCCGAGCCTCACTTATGAGCTGCCATTGCACCGATTCTTGGTTCTGCACCTCTCTACTACTCTACCTTCCGTCTCCCTGTATTACATGTCTGCTCTTCAAGTCGGTCTCCATCTGACCTACTTTTTTTGCGGCCACTTCCTTCACCTTCTATTGTCAGGTCAATTCTGATGGATGGCGCTCGGTTCACAGAACGGGTGATCGTTAACCTTGGTCCCGCCGCCATGTTTGACGAGGTCTGCTAATAGAAAGATAGGTAATATATATTTTCGTCGGCATTAAAAAACATTAAAATGCCAGGATGGGGCCTAGTTTATTTTTATTTTTATTGCCTAAACGGAAATATGTATTACCCCTACCCGCCCGGCCTCCCCTCTCGGTCGCCAAGGTTACCACTGAGAGGAAGAAAGATGAATAGCAGTCTACTTCAGACACTTATATAGAGGCTTGCTGAAGGGAGCTACGAGCTCGGCAGGGAAGCCAACTAACTTTGCTAGGGATTTGAGCCTCATTTAATAGGAACTGCTAATGCATATTTTCGTTTAGGCAATAAAAACAAAAATCAACCAGGCCCTCACCCTGGTATTTTGATGTTTTTACTTTCCTAAAATACTTATCTTCATTAGAACCCACCCATCTTCCCTGCTATTGCAGAACTCGTTGCTTCCAGACCGGAACAGTGGAACAAGGGCCAAAACGAAAGTGAGCAGGCTAGCGCTGTATCAGTATGATATAAAGTGCGACGCCAGCGCTCCTAGCGGAGGGAAAGCTATAACCTCACCATAATAAAAATTAAAACAAACAGGAGTTTTAATTATTTCCCGGCAATTAAAAGAGCAAATCAAAACAATTTAGTACTTAATGAAGGTAAGTATTTTAGGATAGTGAAAACAAAGTTTAATCGGGTTAAAACTTATGTTTTTTCTTCGTTCTCCTGTAGCAGATTCTGAAGATGACAGGAGTCATCGAAAACTTAATGTGAACAGTGTGTTCTCCTTAGTGGTAGTGTGTGTTCTTTTTTTTAAATTATGTCTTCCCAATACCACTGTGACAAACGGCAATCTTTTTGCCCAGGTAACCGCCAGAGTGGTTACAAAGTGATAACCAGGGACGTGTGCAGGTCCCCGAAAAGGCAGGGGCAACTTGCTTTTTTTGTGTGGATCTTTTCTTTTTTGTATTTTTACCCTTTTCTGCTCCTGTTTACACCCCTTTCTTAGATTTTTAATTTTTTATCCTTTTCTGCCCCTCTTTTGCACCAATTTCTTAGCCGTTTTTGCCCCATTTTTCCTTTTTTGACTCATTTACACCACCGCTACAGCAAATGTCGGCCAATTTCTTTCTTTACAAAAGGGGCACTTTGTCATAAGGGCAGGGTCTTGTACCCCCCGCCGCCCAGGGCCCACCCCTGCTTCTCCTGTGTGCAGGTCCCTGTTGGTAACAGAGTGGTTACCAGCAGTATCGCAACTCACACCATGGGCACTGCTCACAAGATTGCGTAGGATAAAACAACAACCCTCCTGGTGTCCAATTCCAAAAATGGCAGACATTTAAGAGGGTTAGAGTCAATCGCAATCCAACACGAGTTATTGGCTAGGCAACCCCTCATGAATTTCCATGGGTCAGCTTTTCATGCAATTAAATACCGTGTCAGCTGACGATTTGTAGAACAACTCACCTTTAAATGGCATACGCAGCTTACGGATGATCATGAGCATACTGGATACAGAGGGCCAGAGAAGCGCCATGTTTGAATCGTTCCAGATTGAGTTGGATCCATCTAGAGGAAGTGCATACAATTATGTAGACTAGTTCACACGTTTCTTGCTGCCTTATGAAGATAGGACTTTGAAAACGTTGTTAATTTTCGTACTGTGAAACGCCATAATGTCAACAAAACTCGGAAAAATTCCGAAAAAAAAATTACCGCACACTTTCACAATCAAAACAACAGCTTTGTCCTGCAAATTTTCGATAGCTTGGGCTGCTATCTTCTTCGGGCCTCAAGGATGTAGTTCGGACTTTCTACATTTTCCACTCCAGTTTGACGAATTATCGCATTTGAATTTGGCTGGCAACGTTGCCTCCTGTATTTGTGTTGCGGGCCTAGATCGTTCGTTCCTATTCTCCACTGACAATGAAGTCGACCAGCCAGATTGTTGCTCACTAAATGCTTCACTCTAGGAAATGAAGGGCCTCGAATGTTCATCGATTGCACATTTTTCTTCTCATGCCCTTGAATTGCAATAGATTCAAGACACCTTAGATGTGGATCTCTTGTGGAATTTGACCTAATCAGTGTCTTCGTCTGCTTCCAGTCAATTTCGTGCTCAGTCGCCATGCAATGGACTGCTATGCCGTTGCCGTTATCTTCAACTTTATTACGAACATTTCCCATATGTTGGGCCACTCTCGTTCTTACCCCTTTTCTTGTCTCTCCGATGTAAACGGCACCGCAGTCCTTGCATGGCACCCTATACACTGCTTCCCTTGTATTTCTTACTGCTCCCATCATTTCTTCGTCTTTTGATTTTTGGCTTTCTTTCACATTCCTGAGGCTGTGTTTCGTACTACCGGACATCCTCTTTTTCAAGCCATCCACATTTTTCAAATATGATTTGAAGCCATTCTTACGCAAGATGTCTTGGACAGGACCCGTAACTCCTTCCAGGTAGGTTAATCTAACTCTAGGACCTTCTTCCATCACTTTCTTTGTGATTCCCACCTCTCCTCTTTTCTGCTTCCACTATCTTGTGTGCTTTCTTCTTGAGACAATTTAGAAGTCCTGCAGGATAACCAAGAGATTAGACAGTCAGGTTTATACAAAGTGACGGAAGAGGGAGTAGGGAATTGACCACTACTAGATCTCCAGTATAGCCTGCAGAGATTGAGAGAAGAGGGACACATTAGCAAAGAGGAAGAAATGAGCCTCTTCCCCAGACTCCCTCAGCGACTCCCCACCATTTTTGTGCAAGTGAAGACGCACAAGGAGGGTTCCCCACTTAGGTTGATTACATCTGCTAAGGGGGGGGATGGCGCAAAAATTGGATTGGGAAGTGGCTGAGCGACTCAAGAAGTATGTCCGAGGTGGGAGTCGGATCACGAAGACCAGTGAATTGCTGAAAGAAGTGGACGAAGTAGTGCTGCAGGATGACGAGATAATGGCTTCATTTGACGTTGTAGGATTGTTTCCTAGCCTATCCCACCGCCTTATACTTGAGATGCTGGCCTTTTCTCGTAGGAGGTGGAATGTTTCGAGAAAGGACTTTAAGCGAGATCGTGCGCTCCTTAAGGTGTTACTTGCGTCAATCTATGTCGAGTTCAATGGGAAGACTTATTGGCAGGATGGTGGAGCCCCTATGGGCTACTCCAGCTCGCCAATTATAGCTGAAATGGTGATGCAGCACCTCGACGAAATGATACTGAAGTCGGAATTGCGCATGCGGATGTGGAAGAGATTTGTTGATGACGTGTATTCGATTTTGAAGAAGAATGAGTTTGAAAAGGTGCTAGAGAAGTTCAACAACTGGCGAGAGGGAATTAGCTTTACAGCGGAGCGTGAGGAAGAAGGTGAACTCCCATTCCTTGATGTCAAGATTAAGAGGGGTGATGATGGAAAGCTGGTATACCAACCATATGTTAAACCAATGGCAACCGACCGAGCCATTCCCTACTCCTCGGGACACCCCAAAGAACAGCTGAAGGCGATTGCCAAGAACGAGTTTGTGCGAATGGTGTGTAACGCTACTAACAGGGAGATGGCTGAACCTCACGTAGAAAAAACAAAAGGAAGATTTCTGAAACTTGGTTATCCTGCAGGACTTCTAAATTGTCTCAAGAAGAAAGCATACAAGATAGTGGAAGCAGAAAAGAGGAGAAGTGGGAGTGAGAGTGAGAAAGTGATGGAAGAAGGTCCTAGAGTTAGATTAACCTACCTGGAAGGAGTTACGGGTCCTGTCCAAGACATCTTGCGTAAGAATGGCTTCAAATCATATTTGAAAAATGTGGATGGGTTGAAATAGAGGATGTCCGGTAGTACGAAACACAGCCTCAGGAATGTGAAAGAAAGCCAAAAATCGAAAGACGAAGAAATGATGGGAGCAGTAAGAAATACAAGGGAAGCAGTGTGTAGGGTGCCGTGCAAGGACTGCGGTGCTGTTTACATCGGAGAAACAAGAAAAGGGGTAAGAACGAGAGTGACCCAACGTATGGGAAATGTTCGTAATAAAGTTGAAGATGACGGCATAGCAGTCCATTGCATGGCGACTGAGCACGAGATTGACTGGAAGCAGACGAAGACACTGATTAGGTCAAATTCCACAAGAGATCTACATCTAAGGTGTCTTGAATCTATTGCAACTCAAAAGCATGAGAAGAAAAATGTGCAATTGATGAACATTCAAGGCCCTTCATTTCCTAGAGTGAAGCATTTAGTGAGCAACAATCTGGCTGGTCGACTTCATTGTCAGTGACGAATAGGAACGAACGATCTAGGCCCGCAACACAAATACAGGAGGCAACGTTGCCAGCCAAATTCAAATGCGATAGTTCGTCGAACTGGAGTGGAAAATGTAGAAAGTCCGAACTATATCCTTGAGGCCCGAAGAAGATAGCAGCCCAAGCTATCGAAAATTCGCAGGACAAAGCTGTTGTTTTGATTCTGAAAGTGTGCGGTAATTTTTTTCCGGAATTTTTCCGAGTTTTGTTGACAAGATAGGACTGAAAATAATATTTTTTTTGGTGCAATATCTTCAGCAAATTTTCGACTGAAGATATGTACTTGTACTGGTATCTTTTATTTATTTGAAATTGTGCTTAAACGAATGCTACGAAGATGATTCCTGTATTTCAAAGTAAGCGCTACTACATTTTAACATTTTTTTGGATATTGCCTATTGAAAATTTGTGATACTGAAGAGTATTGACATGTTGAGTTTGAGCATCATTTGGTTAAATTTGTGTTTCTATCACTCAAAGTAGAATGGCCAAATTCTTTGTGCTAATAGTTTTAATGTAATGCTTGAAACCTTGCTTATTGCATCCTGTAGTACTATTTTACCATTTTTTTACTTCTTTTATGTTGTTTATACAAATTTTATGTCTTTCCGCAGTGTTGCATTGAACTTCATTATTGTTTCTTCTCATTTGCGCAGGAACTGCTTGTAAATGCCGTGTTTTTACCAACCCTGGAACAGTTTTCTGATCCTGATTACATTAACCAAATTATTGTTTGGCTGGTAAGTTATTTAGTTATAGGTCTACAATTTGTTGGGCCAATGCTGCAACCTAAATTTTTCACGCGTCCACAGTGGACACCGATTTTGAGGAACTCAGATATCATAGAACATTTTTTAAAAATGTTTGCTAGATGTAGTGTTATTCATTTTTAGTTACAATGCCAAAAATTTTTTTTCATATCCTATTCAGGACCCCCCAACCAGCCCACCCCCCCCCCCTCTCCCCCAGCCCCCATGTGAATTGAATCCCGGCGGGGCCCCCCGGCATCTACACAGTGGGGCAGACAAATTGGAATGGTTGACCTTGGCATGCCCCTTTTAATTTTTTCTCAATATGAACTTTTCAAGTAGGGGCCTAATGCCTGATTAAGCCCTGTAGAGGTCCTTCGACAGTAAACATTTAGTAATTACAATTATTTAGATCCATAGTCACAGACCTCTAAATGGCTTGGGGCCCATGGGCAGGTGCCTAGTGTGGCTATTTGATAATTCGGTACTGCAGGGGTTATTTAGACATGTTGTAATGGTTAACCTTGTCATGGCCCTTTTAAGTTCTTAACAATATTACCTTTTAAACTATGGCCATTTATACAGGATGATGGTCGTAAAGTGTTTCCCTGATTGCAAAAATTTATCAAGCACGAACTATGCTAGGTACACACATACGGTTCTAGTTGCTGTTTTGAAAATATCCGCTACTTGTAAATTTGCATTCTTCTCCGAATAATGCTTTTTCACTCTTGAGGTTTAAAACTCGTTACTTCCGGCTGGCTGCGCAACCCAACTGCGCATGCGCATGTGTCATGCACAGTCCTCCTATAAAAGCATTCAGGTGAGATGGCCTGCCGTCTCTTTTCCTCAAGCTTCCGCTCTTGACAGTCGCGTCGTTTGCACAAGACTACTTTCGCCAAAAGAAACTCCATCTGAAGTTTTCACCGAAGGTTAAGTTTCACCGAAAGTATCTCCTGAACGGACGCCTTTCGCCGAAAGACCTTTCCCTTCGAGTCATGTCTACACTACTTTTACCGAAAGAAGCTTTCACTGAAAGATGCTCCACCATTGACGCTTTCGCCGAAAGAATCTCCTCAAGCTTTCACCAAAATTAACTCCTTCTGAAGTTTCACCGAAAGTATCTCCTGAACGATCATTACCTTTTGACGAAAGCCCCTGCACTTTGAGTAATGTCTAAATCACAATGAAGCAAAATCCTTCAGACATTCACCCCCTCGGCATCACACGTCCTCATGTCTGCCGCGATCATCGCTCTCATGGACTGTGCGACTTTCTTTTTCGACCACTAGTCTTCACCGTTACCACCAGCCTCATCATATTGCAAACCCTACACTCATGACTGGGTCACTGCATCTTCTGATGATTCATTCCAAAACAGGAAGCACTTCACCTCCCTCTCCTCCTCTAAACGAAGTCGCCATCACGCAACCTTTCCCGGAATGACCAGTCTTTTTGGTGTCCGTTTACACCCCCACCTCGTTCACTGGTCTCTTTTTCCGGACGTCTCCACAATTGACAACGACTTGGAATCCGCATCTGTCCTGAATGACTCCTGTCGCCATGATTTGGACACTGCCACTGTTTCACCTACGCACCGCAATCCCAATGACGGCCATCATCGTCAAGAACGACACATGACATTCGCCAAAATGATCAACAACTGCCCATGACACGAATCCTTCACGACCTACAGCCATGCTTCCCCTGCAGTCGACTGTTGCCTGCAGCACAATTTCCATGAACCCGACACGGTCCTTCAGCTTTTACGTGAATTGTTGTCCCTTTCATCCCGCCGCTCGTCTCTGTCGCCGACACACAAAACTCTGACTCCAGCCACCGATCGCCGACACTACCCCGTTCTTCATATCGCCAACACGAATCGATCCATGTCTCCAACAACGACCTGGTTTCTGCTTCCGCCCTGTCGTCAGCTCTCTTCAAGACAGCTGTCCTTCATTGACATTCGTTTGCAGCTCTTCAGGCCTGTTGTCATTCTCTGCCGTTATTTGGAGCTCTTCTTCACTGTCGTCATCCTCTGCCTTTCGTTTGCATCTTTTCTTCAAGCTCCCACAGCTGTGTCACCCCTGTCAGCGACTACTGCCTACAGCATGACAAGCCCTAAAGACACGACAAGGAACCCTATCCCAGGGAAATTTGTCCTGCCGTCATCAACACCACCACAACACCGACACGAATCAGATCGTCTGCCTCGATCCACTAGTCATTCATCCACGTCGCCACCCTTATTCGAGCAATGACATGACACCGACACCAGTAGAAATCCAATACGATCGAGTCTTCTTCCACCCGCTCTTGTCACTCCCCTCTCGACTTATCACCTCCCTTTCATCTCGACACTTGTCTCCCTCCCAGACACGCTGTGTTCTCCTGTCGCCGACTCCTTTTCACTGCAAACCTCCGTCTGGAACCTCCGTCTTCCGGTTAAAGGCTCATCGCCGGAAGCTCTCCAAGGCTGTCCTCCGCCTCATCATTTGGAACAATTTCACCGACAGTCTTCGTCTGTCACCGACAAACTTCCACTTCTTCTTTGGAGAATGTTCGTCGACTTTCATCTTCATGCTATCCGCAGATCAAGATCCATTATACCATGCGCCGTGGCTATTTGCTGTGACGTGC
>JAHWFP010033216.1:5851-15935 GCA_023313725.1 Lithobius niger | reverse complement strand
GCTAAAAATGGTTTCTTTTGCTGAAAAGTACAATACCTATCAATTTTTGCATTGTTGTCTCAACGATGCTGTCCTTGCCTTGAGACTTGAGTTCACGACGGCCGCCTCAGCCACCCGATCGCACGTGAGCGATCCTCCCTATAAGAATGGAAACCCCAGTGGGTTTGCCATCTCTTTGTCTCAAGTTACGTCAAAAGGTGACACCTGAGGGGAGGCAGAGTGGGCCTGAAGGTATTGTACTTTTCTGCAAAAGAAACCATTTTTAGCCGGCCTGGCTGGGGGCCGGCAAAATGTTCTTTCTTTATGCTGAAAAGTACAATACCTGTCAATTTTTGCATTGACAGGCTGACCTCGTCAAATTAGGTGGCGGGCACCTTTTGGCTAAGTACCCTGGGGGTGCTGAGGCTGCCGTTGGGGTCTCGTTTGGAAACGGTTTGATAGAGGTTGTTTCCGGAGCCAAAGCGAGACAGTTTCCTCTCCAAGTGGTTTAAGATTTTTTTTGAGGAATAAAAAAGGGAACATGTGAGTAAGAAAAGGGATAAACGTGTTACCTGTCCAATTGGTGGTGACATTCCTGGATTCGGTCCTGGGTTGCCAGCAGAGTAGATCTTGGAATTTCTTCCCTCTTCCTGTTTTTTTTTTTTTTTGGAGATGGCTGAAGAGCGGGTGTAGGTATGATCATGAGGCACAAATTCAAAATGGTGAAGGGAAGCACTGAGGGTTGATGCAGAAAAGAAAGTTTTTTTTTTTGGTTCCGAAAAATACAAAATTTGAGAGCGGCCTTGGGGAGGTGGAAAGTTACGATTTTTTTTTTTGAAGGATTTTTTTTTTGAAGGATTTTTCAAGTGATGAGGAACCCAAGGCCGAGACGGATGATATTGGTTAGACTGAGGTGTTGTGGATCCCAAAATGGCACCCCTTGGCCTTGTGACGGCAGATGTCGCAGGGTAGATCCGAAGTCTTATGGTTGGAAATTTGGGTCGTGAGGGGGTGCATGGGCGTGAAGGAGTCGGCGTCGTCGAACTGCCAAAGTGAGAAAGAGTGCATTGGAAAGTCCGAAATGTTGGTCGTTAAGGAGTCCCACACTTCAGAAAGGTTAATGTGGAGGGAGAGGTCCGAAGAGTCGAAATCCGAGTTGGAGGATGAGGTAGTGTTTTTGAGGGGCCGTAGTGGGGGTTGCGACAACGGGCCTTGAAGGGAAAGCTGAGACCGGAAGTCTGGGGTCCGATGGGCGGAGGTCCAATAATGGGTGTCGAAGCCGATTGGGTTGCTTGTAGGACGGCTTGTTGTTTTTTCCCAGGGAGATCCCAACCAGGACCCACGGGGCAAAGTTGAGAGGCTCGCAACGGCCCGAATGGGGAGGTGGGGAGGATTGACGGGTGGCACGTTGGGAATCCAGGGAATGCAGGGCCGAAGAGTGAAGAAGACGTAAATTTTCGGCCTTGAGAAAGGTTACTTGGGAAGAAAGTTGGTCGATATGGTCTTGGACAGAATCCAGGTGGGGTTTAATTTTTTCATAATTTTTGATGAACTGGAGTTTGGCCCTCTCGTTAAGGTGAAGTTTGTGCTTCATAGTGGTAAAAAATTTTACGTGGTCGACTTTCGGGGAAGTGTCCTGCGCACAAGGGGGGGGGGGGGGCGAACTTTGAATGGCGGGTTCACTTTCAGTAACGTCCAATGGGTCGGTGGTGGTAGATTCCCTTAGTTCGGATGGCTTCCGAAGGGAACAAGGTGTCATAGGGATGACCGGATCGATGTCGATTGGTGAGTTGATTGTGCAGGGAGCATCCCCGAGGGGTGAGGATGGGGTATCGAGTCTCGGAGAAAAAGATGGAATTGGCTCAGATTGCTTCATTGGCGATTCTTTGGGGGAGGGGTTACCCTCGGATGTGGTGGTGGAAGGTGCTGCTGACGAATGGTCGATGGGGTTTTTAAGCCAGGGGGCAACAGAAGCCGGGGAATCTAAAGGTGTCGTCTGAGATTTTCTGGGCGTTGGGGGAATGGAGAGGAGAGTGTTCTTAGTCAAAACGGATGTTAGTAAAGGTGACAAATCCAGATGTGGGGAAGCACTTGAGGGGGGGGGGTTGGATTTCTGGTCTTCTTTGATCTTCTTGAGAAGATAGTTCCTCTGGTTTCATTGACGTTTGCGGAGTGCAGAGGCTTGGTGAGATGCCGCAATGACACGCCATTCAGCCAGGGGAATGGCAACGCACGTAGGGCAAGGCAAATTAAAGTAGTCACATTTGCGATGGAATTGGCACACATGTGCGATGGGGGTCACGGCGTGCCGGGTTCCGGAGTCCCGGGCAGGAACATGATCCAGGATCTTCAACCAGGGGGAGTCTTCCCAGGAAGGAGTCTTTACCAGGAACAGTTTGGGCCTGCTTCATCCTAACCATAATCTTGGAAGATGCAGGGTACAGAGAATGCTATCCAACCGAGTTCGCGACGTGCGGTGAAAAAAAGAAAAGGGCGAGAACGGGTTACCGGAAACGACAGTAAGCGAAGGGAGCCTCGATGTGGAGACGCGAACTTCCGGTTGTAGGGTGAGCGCAGCAGAGGGAAGACAAAGGCAGAAGGAGCAAGGGCGGTAAATGCGTGGGGCAGTGCGTAATCCGTGAAGCGATGGCCGGTGCGAAGGTAGGAGGGTGGTGGTTAGACGTTGGAATGTCGGAAGATTGGAGCCAGCGAGGTGGGCCCTGATGGCCACGAAAAGTCCCGTGGATAAACAGGGACAGGACGGAGAGTGTTGGTATCGGGGGGTTTGGGAAGCTGTCTCCACGGCCAAGACATGGTGTTGAAGGTTTCGTGTCGCAACGAAGGGGCGCGCAGTCCAGGAGAGGCCTTCGTTGCGGCGTGAAGGCGAGTGGCGTGATGGCAACGTGTTTTCTGGTTAGTGTTGCATAGGCCGGCGGAGGGAAGCGACGCGCCGGTGGCCTTCGTGCCGAGAGGAGGATTCGGCCCAGTCCGGGGAGCGGGCTTTATTACCGAAGAGTAGAAAAAGGCGGAGAACGGGCGGTCTGCAGGTGGCGGGCGGCGCCGACTATGATGTCGCGTGCGACACCGCCGATGGCCAGAATGGTGCGGGACGAAGGGTTGACGTCAAGGAGGATGTGTAAAGGAACGACAGAAGTCAAGGCACAAAAGTTTTGCCAAGGCGACGGTCAACCGACGGAAAAACGAAAGGCGGTGCGACAGGGGAGGCGTCAGCGGGTGTCGTGCGGGAAGGAACGGTGAGCGTGTCGACAGAGCGTGGTGGAAAAGCCACGATGACTTCGGTCCACCGCAGTGACACGGGAGAGTGGGATGATTCCTGGCGCGGTGATTTCATTCTACCGTAGTGACAGGAGGCAACGAGGCACTGTCGTGCCGGCTGGGGCCTAGAGGGAGATGCCGTTCAAGAGTGGGACGATCCCGGGAGACAACGGGAAGGGAGCCACGATGACTTCAATCCCCCGCAACGACAGGGCTACAAGGTAATGTCGTGCCGACTGGACGTGGGAAGGGTGCCGAACGAGTGGGACGGTCCCAGGAGACAATGGGAAGGGAGCCACGATGACTTCGATCCATCGTACGACAGGGGCAGCAGAGCACTGTCGTGTCGACTGTGACAAAAGGAGGATGCCATTCAAGAGTGGAGCGGTCCCGGGAGACAACGTGAAGGGAGCCAAGATGACTTCAATCCACCGTACGACAGGGGCAGCAGAGCACTGTCGTGTCGACTGTGACAAAAGGAGGATGCCATTCAAGAGTGGAGCGGTCCCGGGAGACAACGGGAAGGGAGCCACGATGACTTCAATCCACCGTACGATAGGGCAGCAGAGCACTGTCGTGTTGGCTGTGACAAGAGGAGGATGCTATTCTGGAATGGAGCGGTCCCGGGAGCCACGATGACTTCAATCCACCATACGACAGGGGCAGCAGCACTGTCGTGTCGACTGTGACAAAAGGAGGATGCCATTCTAGAGTGGAGCGATCCCGGGAGATAACGGGAAGGGAGCCACGATGACTTCAATCCACCGTACGACAGGAGCAGCAGCACTGTCGTGTCGGCTGTGACAAAAGGAGGATGCCATTCTAGAGTGGAGCGATCCCGGGAGACAACGGGAAGGGAGCCACGATGACTTCAATCCACCGTACGATAGGGGCAGCAGCACTGTCATGTCGACTGTGACAAAAGGAGGATGCCGTTTAAGAGTGGAGCGGTCCCGTGAGACAACGGGAAGGGAGCCACGATGACTTCAATCCATCGCTACGAGAGAAGGCAGCAAGGCGCTGTCATGCCGGCTGGGACGTGAGGAGGATGCCGTTCAGGAGTGGAGCGATCCCGGGAGACGATGGGAAGGGAGCCACGGTGACTTCGGTACAGGGCTGGATGGTCTCGGGGTGCACCAGACAACCCAGGAGCGTATTCTAGACAAAAGCGACAGGAAGTGTTGCATGGTGGAACATAGGTAGTCAGCCGATGGAGGACGGAGGGGCCCGGCACGGGCCCGTAGACGGGACGAAGGGGGTTCCAAGGCAGGAAAAGCAGACAGCAGCCGCGACGGCTGCTTGAGACAAAGAGATGGCAAACCCACTGGGGTTTCCATTCTTATAGGGAGGATCGCGCACGTGAGATCGGGTGGCTGAGGCGGCCGTCGTGAACTCAAGTCTCAAGGCAAGGACAGCATCGTCGAGACAACAATGCAAAAATTGACAGGTATTGTACTTTGCAGCATAAAGAAACTAAAATTTAAAGGATGAGTGTCCACCAATGATAGAGATAAAGATGCGTCAATAACGTTGTTTTTATGTTACTGTCTAGCTAGCTAGCTGGCTGTTGAGATTTTTCCCATGTTAAATCCCATAGACTTTTTGCTCATGGCTAGCGCAAAATTGAGAAGGCCTACGTACCTGAACTTTTGCACACGGATGCATGGTGATCTGAGGATGGTCCTTATGTTGGTTTGGGGGTTGTAGGGGTCAGGACAAATGCGTGGGAGGGTTTTGAAATTCGCCACGGGCGAATTTAAATTTCGTTTCTTTTCCAAGTTTCAACCAGCGATTTTAAGCAACAATGGCTTGACAATCAAGACTGGTCCTTAGATTTATTGTAAAAGCTTGGACGAACTAAAAACTGAACTGTAACGAAGGACAAAATAAAGAAACATTAACGTTGCCGTGGAAGCGTAAGATTAAAGGGATGCACGTTAGATGATGGTTACGCAACAATACGAGATACACGAACTAATGGTTTTTTTGTTAATAACCCAAAAATAAAATGCTTCGCATTCGGCTGTTTTAGCAACAGCGACCTTCGGGGGTTTCTGCATGACTAAAATGTGAACGAAACCTGACAAATTAAGGGGAAGGTGCAGGGATAAACAAAACAACTGATGGGGATGCGCTGATTGAGTGAGCGAAGCGAACGAAATCAGCGATTGTTAGCCAGTGTGTACAAAATGGGATTGAAGCATCTTAAACAGACCGTGTAACCTTATGTACGTTCACAGTCCTATGAAAGTTGTGATATCCACCCAAAACCAAAACTGGTAGAAAAATCCGCCAAGTTTCCAAAAACGGTCGGCCTTTGAAGGTAGTGATATCATTACACCAGGGAAAGGCCGCCAAGGTTAATCATATTAGCCAAGTTAATCGCACCGAATAATACTTTGGACGTAAAATGAAAACTTGAAGATTGCTACCGCTAGTAGCAATCTTCTAGTTTTCATTTAACTTTCGAACTATTAGTATGTGCGATTAACCTTGGCGGCCTTTTCCTGGTGGAATGATATCACTACCTTCAAAGGCCGACCGTTTTTGGAAACTTGGCGGGTTTTTCTACCAGTTTTGGTTTTGGGTGGATAAGATTTTTCCCATGTTATATCCCATAGACTTTTGCTCATGGCTAGAGAAAAATTGAGAAGGCCTACATACGTGAACTTTTGCACACGGATGCATGGTGATCTGAGGATGGTCCTTTTGTTGGTTTGGGGGTTGTAGGAGTCAGGAAAACCCGTGGGAGGGTTTTAAAATTCGTCACCAGCGAATTAAATTTAGTTTCTTTTCGAAGTTGCTACCAAAGATTTCAAGCAACAATTGCTTGAACAATCAACACTGGTCCTTAGATTAATTGTAAAAGCCTGGACGAACAAAAAACTGAACTGTAATGAAGGACAAAATAAGGAAACATTAACGTTGCCGTGGATTGCGTAAGAATAAAGGGATGCACTTTACATGATGGTTACGCAACAATACGAGCATCCACGAGCTAACGGAGTTTTTGTTAATAACCCAAAAGTAAAATGCTTCGCCGTCTGCTGTTTTAGCAACAGCGACCTTCGGGGGGTTTCTGCATGACTAAATGTCAACGAAATCGGGAAAAATTAAGGGGAAGGTGCAGGAAAACAAAACAACTGAAGGGGATGCGCTGATTTCGTGAGCGAAGCGAACGAAATCAGCGATTGTTAGCCAGTGTGTGCAAAAATGGGATTGAAGATTATATATGAGAAAATTTATAGAAATGAAATTCCTCTATAAAAAAGATACAGATGAAGATAAGACGGTGTAACCTTATCTACGTTCACAGTCCTATGAAAGTTGTGATATCCACCCAATACCAAAACTGGTAGAAAATCCCGCCCAGTTTCCAAAAACGATCGGCCTTTGAAGGTAGTGATATCATTCAACCAAGGAAAGGCCGCTTAGGTCAATCCTATTAGCCAAGTTAATCGCACCCTATAATACTTTGGACGTTAAATGAAAACTTGAAGATTTCTACAGCGAGTAGCAATCTTCATGTTTTCATTTAACTTTCGAACTATTAGTTGGTGCGATTAACTTGGCTAATAGGATTGACCTTGGCGGCCTTTCCCTGGTTGAATGATATCACTACCTTCAAAGGCCGATCGTTTTTGGAAACTTGGCGGGTTTTTCTACCAGTTTTGGTTTCGGGTGGATAAACATTAACTACTGTTTGAATCGGCCAAATTGGCGATTAAGTAGCTAAATACCAAAACTGGTTAAGAAAAAGACGTGTAGAGTAAGTTTTAATGTTCGAAAACATTTTCCAACACAACCAAGTGCCAAAAAAAAAATTTACCACTGGAGCTGCCATCTGACGCAACTCCAAATCCAGCATCAAACCAGATTCGTCAAATGTTTAAGAACTACTTCAGTAACGACACTGAACTTGCTTAAACTCTACATAAAGACTGCCTAGATCGATAATGAACCAAAATTCACGCTAAACAACACCCGGAAATAAACCTCAACTTCGAGTCAGATGAAGCTGATTGATTGTGGGACTACTGGTCTTAATTCCAATTTACAGAAATTAAGCGGTGAATTTAATAATTAAATTGCAGACTTGCTCAGGTTTCCCCAATCGGACAAAATAAAAATAAAAAAAGGTGCCTGCGCAGTCACCTTTATGATTTGAGCACTTTGGCTAAGCCCGTACCACAGCTTATCTCAACCCTATGCCCAACAGAAAACAAAACATTTCCTTTAATTATAATCGGCATCATTAGAAACAGCCGCTACAACTACCCGACAAGAGTTGACCAGTACGTTAACAATAAATAGAGTCTGGCTTCTTGCGTCATAAACATTTATTACTTAACTTCATCCTTAAGTTAACTAATTAGTTTTTGTAGGTCGTTCTTAACATTGATTATCACCAATTATACGGAGTTTGCTTCAATTCTACAGCTGGTTTGTAGACCATGCTTTGAAAAAACAAGCCAAATTAAAAAGTCATCCAAATACGCACTTAAATCATGAAATATTGTTAGCATTGAAAAGACTTAGTATAAATGAAACGGTTTTCTCGCAGAAAAACTATAACCGCTCACAAGTCATCACTCAGCCACAAACCGCTACGAGGTAAGGTAAAACTTTTTTTTGTAATTCAATTTATTTTTGCTGAATCTTGAGTCATTATGAAGCAAAGCAATGCTCGTACAGCTGTACCGTCGGCTAAATTTTGACATTAGACAGTATTTTTTTTAGTATTTTACAGTACTATTTCAGCAGTGTTTTTTACAGTTTACTGCTAGATAGTTTATTTTGCAACTAGGCCTGAACAGCAACAATTTCCGACTAGAGGGGTAGTCGGTTGAATGCTTGGAAAATTGAATTCTGGAAGCGGATTATGGGTCGACGCCAATAAAATAGGCATTCAAAACACTCAAATAACAAGAACGCTATATTTCAACCCTCACATGGGGGCCGTCATCAGGCATAAAAGAACAGAAACTGTAACAAACAAAAAACATAAGCGCAAATTTCTCGCAACACCCTGGTAAACCAACGAATCAGTGCAGTAGCAAGGTTATGTTAACTGGGGAGGGGGGGGGCAATGTTGATTTTGGTGCCCCCCGTCTACAGTGACGCAGCCAGAAACATATTGTGGGAGGGGGGCCGAACATAGCCAGCAAGGGGGTCTGGGGGAGCGCTGTACGCTCCCCCAGTGGGGCCCCGGAAGCTGAAGCATTTTACGGTTCATCACTGCCTTATCTGGCTTCTGAAGAGTACTGTTTTTACACATTCTTGAGAAATTTATTTAGCAATACGATGCGTTCATGTTAATGTTCAAGAAAAATCTTCTTTCATCCTTTTTTTTTTGGCTCGGTTTTGGGCGCCAGATTCATGCTTTCTTTTCATTATGACAGCAACCTTGCCGTGGCACGGTTAAGGGATATGAAATCGCGCTTTTTAAGAGGGACATTGTGGTAGTGGGGACCCAAGGTGATGACCTTCACCCAGACTTCTTGGGTTGGCCCATGAGGAATCAACCATGGTGTTGACGACTGATGCTCTTTGTAATGCAGGAAACTACCCAATGATGGTGGAAGAGCTTGGGAAGAGCTTAAACCTCTGACTGCGCTGATTATATCGTAGCTTATATAATCGTAAAATAAGCTGCAATTTATTTTGACCAGTCAGTGGTATTTAAAATTATTGTCAAAATAATTTCAATTTTTGAAATTAGGTTGAGCTTCCATTTTGAAAGCAATGCATGATCTGTTGAAATTTGAATTATTATTTCTTTTTATTAAAGATTAGGTAAACGATTTTGCTGCCCCCTCTGCTGGTAACAGGGCCCCCCCCCCCCCCTGCCGCCCCGGCAGCTACGGCCCTGCAACAAATATCAGTGATTTAAAAGCAGTATCAATACAAAGATATTGTTTTTAAGTCACTGATATTCGTTGGTTACCAGGGTGTTGCGAGAAATTTGCACTTATGTTTTTTGTTTGTTACAGTTTCTGTTCTTTATGCCTGATGACGGCCCCCATGTGAGGGTTGAAATATTATAGCGTTCTTGTTATTTGAGTGTTCTGAATGCCTATTTTATTGGTGTCGACCCATAATCCGCTTCCAGTAAATAATTTCCGAGTCAAAATTTCAAGTTTATATACAGTGTTAAAGTATTTAAACTAAAAGAACCATAAAAGCACAACTTAACAAAAAATAATAAACAATAGGTTTTGTATGGTTTCCTTGAAACATTTATTACACTAGGGTTTCAAGAAAATTTCCGGTATTTTCCTGCAAAAAAAAAAAAATTAAATAAATAAGGCCATAAAAACGAAATCGTTTTCTCACGGACCTCCTCTCTGCCTAGAAGTCTCCTTACGAACCTTTTTTTTTTCATCTGTGCTTGCTGTGTAGCTAGGCTTGTTGCCGCAAAAGCAAATTTGTTTTAAAATGTATGTACTGTATTATGTCCAAGAAATGAGCTTATAAAATGGCAAGACTTAATACAGTTTCACTTTTTGACAAAATTCGTGCTCATTGTTGTGTAGGGTAGAACTTAAGCAAATGTGACGGAAAGGGGAAAAAAGAAAAAATAACCTGCCATCTGGCATACATACTCGAGCACCTCCATGGAGCACTGGCAGAATGCGTCACAAAAGGCCTTTCTAGCTTACTTTAAAAATTTTTTTACAATTCGCTGTGCCATCGGCATAACGTACACCACTTTAGCTTGCTCCCGCATGCGCGAGTGAAATACTTTTTTGGCCAGCATGAAATGAAAATGGCCGTCGGCCTCCCTCCCCCTCCCCCATTCACCCATGTATGGTCAGAATTCCACCTG
>JAHWFP010033215.1:0-10116 GCA_023313725.1 Lithobius niger | reverse complement strand
GTGTCCCTGGCAGGTCTGACCTTGGTGGTAAGGCAGTTGAGATTCTAACCCACCTTTCCTAATTTGATCCCACCTTTCCATTGATCATGCAATTTTTTTTTTACCGATACGCAAGCTTTTTAAATTGTTTTTTCTTGTATTAGTTTTTACCTTTCCGCCTTCGCGTTCCCTATTTTTCAAGGTTTTCTAGTTTTTTTTTGTTTTTTTTTTACAAGCATCTTAAATGCAGCCCCCATTTTGGGCTGGCAGTCAGCGATCCCCGGGATCTTTGCCAGACATGTTGCTTCAGAACAAAGTGATTATTATTATTATTATTATAATTATTATAATTATTATTATTATTAGTAAGTGTATGGCCTGAAAATAAATGAAACAAAGACTAAAGCAATAAGAATTGAAAAGGAAGTTTTGGAAATAGACGTGAAAGGAGTGAGGTTACGGCAACGAAGGAGCAAAAGTATTTTGGAGTGACAGATATTATAGAGGAATGGAGAAATAAAAAGGAGATAAGAATTATAGAATCGGGATGGCAAAATAGGCTCTTAAGAGACAACAGACTGTTCTGAGGAAAACGGATATGGCACTTGGCAAAAAATTAGCAAAGACTTGCGTATGGAGTGTGCGTTTTTATGACGTGGACGATGATGAAAAGAGACGAGGAAAGCTGGAAGCATTTGAGATGTGACTGTGGAAGAAAATGTTGAAATCAAATACAGAGATGAAGTTAAAACTGTAGAGAGGTTCTTAAAAGATTTAGAGAAGAAAAGCATTTGTTAGAAATAGTGAAACGGAGGAAGAGGAATTGAGTAGGACATATTTATTTGGCGAAAACTTACTGAAAGATCTCAAGGAAAGTGTGGTGGAAGGATTGAAGAAAAGGGGGAAGGAAAAGGATTAAAATGCTGGATGATTTACAGGATTGATGATTTAAGCCTTAAACGGAATTAAAACCAACTTTATTTACCGTTAAAGGGATTTAATTTAATGACGCCAGTGGTAATTCTTGTGGCAATAAAATGTTAACTAGCTGTACCCCCGGCGTAACATACGCTGGTCTAGCCGGTTCCCGAATACCTAATTACCGGTCGGAATGGCGCCGACACCCTCCCCACCTCTTTATTCCCGCCCCGTAGAGCGTCGTTCTCCTCCTGCCTCCCTCCCCCACATTCTCCCACTGCATGGTCAGATTGATCCACCTCCCTGGTCACCCCTTTCCCCTTTCTGGCTTGAACTTCAGTAACACACACACGCACTCATGTGATGAATTTGTTCGGTGCCACCCAAGCCTATTATATCATTATATAGATAGTGTAATAAAAAGTAAAATGGCGCCCCGTAGATGATGATAAATGCTGAAACTATGTGTACTAGAATATGCAAAACACACTTTTGAGGATCATCTTTTAAGTGACCCACATTTTTCTACATGCAGGTTTCAGGCAAAGTGGGACATGTCCACACCACTCCAAAGGGAGGGCTCAGATGAACAGGCGTGAATTGCATCCTTGACTCTTTGCGGACTGTTTCGTTGTGTCTTATAGTAACATGCCGTATTTCAAGCATTTTCAACTGCAGAACTGCTAAACTGTGCTTTCTAGTGTCCAGAAGGCATCCACATGACAGTTCTTTTACAGGATGAATATGTAAAGTTTGTGAGAGCTCCCCACCAAGTAACTCGAGCCACCGGATCCAGACTTCTTCTATACCATGGAGAACAATGGACTCAAGCCTTAGGCTATACTGGCAAACCGGTGCGAACAGGTCCTAACTGGTTGAACAATAGGACTCGCTCGTCACCCGGCTGTTGGGCGCTGTGCCAACTTCCGCGTATGCGTAGTAGTTAGCAGCTCGCTCAACAGCTCTGTTATCGACAAGGTGCACTACGGAGCGCTGACTCCGTAGTTTGCGTGTTGCCGTACATGTAAGTTGGTTACAAATAACTCAAAAACAAAAACTGGTCAAAAGACCGTGAAATTGAGAATGGTTAGGCTTATCAGAAGACGTGATGTCAACCGCCAAAACATTTTGCGAAGGTAATCCCACCGACTAGCAAAGGTTAAATGAAAGATTTGACCCTTGCCTCTCTAGCACTGTTTTAAGTTTCCCTTTGACGCCTGATACCAAAAACAGGTTTTGTTTTTTGATATCGAAACCGTTGATATCAAACCGAAACTGGTAAGAGCCATCAAAGTGATAATGATGTAAGTTTCCTAAGGTGAACACATTAATTTTACAGCAGCCGTAGTCGACACAGGTACGCATCGTTACAGCATAACCGACACCGCGATCGCACATTGTTGTCACAGACCTCGTATAGTCGAGAGCAAGCATACTGCGACAATAACAGACGCTGCTGACAATAATAACAAGACTATTTTCTTTTTTTACGGGCCTTTCACGTCGTTCCCGCGGCAACCACAGGCTGTAAACCAGATTGTATTGCAGCCGTACGTATAAATCATATCAAAAACCAGAACTGGTAAAAGGGGCCGCCAAGTTCCGAATGGTTCGGCCCTTCAAAGGACTGAGTCAACACACCAAAACATTCGTCAAGTTAATCGCACCGCTTAATAGTTCGAAGGTTAAATGAAAACTAGCAATTTTGGTAGCAATTTCGGTAGCAATGTTCATGTTTTCATTTAACGTCCAAAGTATTATTCGGTGCGATTAAGTTGGCGAATGTTTTGGTGTGTTGAACCATTCGGAACTTGGCGGCCCTTTTTACCAGTTTTGGTTTTTGATATGATATCAGTCCTTTTTTTTTAATTGTGTATTAGACTTAACTCCACACCGTGTAGATGGGTAATAAAGTGACATGTCAATTGTAATTGTTGTAATTTGTTTTATTTCGTTACTTTTGGTGTGTTGATATCACTCCTTTGAAGGGCCGAACCACTCTCAACTTGGTGGCCTCTTCACCAGTTTTTGCCTTTGTTTATTTTGCTTTGTTTTTAGAGATGGATTATGTATCGTGAATTGGACGTGAATACAATTTTTTTGGCAACGTTGTTTAGATTCATCGTGCTACACTATGCTGCACCAGTACCATTATTTGCAATGTTATTTAGGATCATATTTCGCATGGAATGCCAATTCAAAGACTTTCCCACGTGGATTAATTAATTGTTGTCAGGTGGGCTGTTGCCGTCGATTTCAACCAAATTCCAGCGTCAGAACGGGAGGGGTCGGGCAAGATACTGCAGGGGCTTCGGTAATTAAGCAGTGCAGTAGCAAGGTAAGAAAATTTAGACGGGCGAGAAATTTACGTCACAAAGCAAGGGATCTCTGTAAGTTCTGCCAGTGGGCGGAAGCCAGCGACTTTTAAGAAATTTGCGGGTTTTGAATGTTTCCTGCAACTTAGATGTGTAATGTTAATACGAATTCATTTCAATTTTTTTTATTTCATTCAATTTCAGTACAATTTTTTTTAAGCAATGGCTCCAACAGAAAAGGGAGCGAATGCGTTAGTTTCCCAAAAGGCGTTTGTTGCTAGCTAATGGACGGCCTCTTCCCAATATTTCCACAATATAAGCCTATGGGGGCTTTAACAAAAGCCACAAATTTCAAAATAACAACAACAAAAAAACATGGAGTAGACGGCTTATACAATTCTTACTATAAGTTTTCAATCAAGCGAAGCAATTGCACATTTATTTTAACTGTATTTAGACTTGGTTTCTTATTGAATCGCCTATCCCAACATAATGAGGCAAATGAATATCATGAAACATACCTGGTACTTAAAATTTATTGTTGCCCCCGCCCCCCGCCAGTCACGTAAAAAAGGAGAAAAAAAAACAATAATTTTTTTTTAGAAATTGAATTTTTTTATACAACGTTTCAATAAGAGTTCAGTTTTTTAAAATTTAAATAGCAACTTAAATTATTTTTTCCCGTGACCGTGCACTTGGGTCGACTCTTCAGTACCCTTCGCTCCCGACTTATTCCAGGGCTGCACTACGTTATTTGCGCCCATTGTTAAACGAATCTGTTATTAAGTTAGGTCAGTAGTACACAAACAACCAGCAGAAAGGTGTAGTTAGGGAAAGGGGGGGGGGGGGGGTCCAACTCTGTCGTAAATTTGGTAGATATCAGAAACAGAAGAAGCAAGGTGCTTACACCACCACATCTCGACTCGGATCTTCCTTCAGGTGTTAGGATGTGAATGACCGAAATCTGTCGGCAATCACCACTCACGATCCCTGAAAAAAATTTAAGAAAAACAACATGTTTACGACATAGACACGAGAAAGGCAAGCAGTAATGAGGACGTCTCGACAGATATTCTGCAGCTCATTCATTATTTTTTATGTTTCGTCCGCCCCTCGACTTGAAGACGACGAATTGGTCTTGTCAATAGGTCGTTAACGGTAAATTAGGCCCTTGGCTCGGCGAGATAACGAATGGAGCATCCGAAATGATGTTGGTGTATCGTATTATGTGAACTTCTGCAAGTTGAAGGAGAAATTGTTTTTAGAAAATGCTCAAACCAGTTTCACTCCAACAACCGGTTATGTACTCGAATCGGTTTTATATTTGTTGCTTTTCTACACTTTCAATTGCTTTAAATTCCCCCTGTGCTTTACTGACCATTTGTATACTGTAAGTATTTATTACCCCAAAACAAAATTTGTTAAGAATTCCCGCCAAGCTTTTCGGCCGTGTGAAGTCGTGATATCAAACGCCAAGCTCTTTCGCCAAGCTAATCCCACCGAGTAATAGTTTGAAGGTTAAATAAAATATATGAAAATTGCTTACTGCGCAATTTTCAATTATTTCATTTAACGTTTGAAGTATTAGTCGGTGGGATTAGCTTGGCGAAAGAGCTTGATGTTTGATATCACGGCTTCACACGGCCGAAAAGCTTGGCGGGAATCCTTAACAAGTTTTGTTTTGGGGTAGATATCAGATATGTTTGGTCCAAATTGATGAAATCCATTTTTTTTTTCTTAGCATACTTGTGAGATGGAAACACCAACCTAGTTTTCTGGTCCATTTCTTTTTTTTTTTTTATTAATGGCTTTCGTTAGATTTTGAGGACAGCAGTCATATTTTTTCAAATACTTAAGATTTCTTATTAGTACTGAAGTAGCTCCAAACAAAAGCACGGGTTTATTTAATGTTCAGTTTGGCATTGTTGCATAATACCAATGTTTAAATCAAGGTAAAACAATCAATTTGGTCGTTTGGAGCTTCCTAACCCCTGAATCACTTAACCAATTGACTATGAAAACGGCACATCTACAGAGCAATACCTGTAAAATGAGCTAAGAACCAGCTTTATTCACCGCATGGAAGAATTTATTTTCGTGGTACACAAACAAGCGTTAGTAGTACGAACTAAATAGTAAGTAAGTAATTAGGCAAATATCAACGTTGTTCACGTCGTTTTTACCACAACTGGTAGGTCTGGCTGGGACTGCGCCAGGATCCCCTTTTTATTTACCCCTTAGCTCAGTTAACCAAGCAATTGATCTAGCTCTACCCCGGTCTGCTACACCATGAGCTTTGCAGACAGTCTGAGAAAGAGCACATTTTATTTATTTAGTTATTTATTAACTTATTTATTTTATTGTAGCTTCAGTCTGTAAGGCCAGAGGTGAATTATTAAGATTACTAAGTTCACAATTAGGACTCAGGAGAGTTCCTTTCAAAATCGGTAGCTACGTCGAAAACTGAGTATGGCTCACTCGAAATTGATTATACCGTTTGACGTTTTCAGAACAGGCCGTTGCGAACACGTTATCGGCCTCCGAATTATTCGCATCTACACTGCCTTACCGAACTTAAAAAAACAACAGAAATTATACAGTCACACGGTATTGAAGAAAAAAAATCATCCTCGTACCTATCACCCTGATAGATTCAATTTCCTGGTTTGAAGGGTTACAATGTAGCGGCTAATTCAAAGTACAGCCGGAGGGGGAAACATCCCCAGCGCAATTTACATACCGAATCAATTGTAATCAAATAGTCACTGTTGAAAATCCAATAATGCTGAACAAATATTGAGGACGCCTCAAATAAATTGGAAACATTCTTAGCAGAGAAAAATGAATGAAAGAGAACCTCAGAAGAAACCAGGCAACAGAGTTAGTTGTAGTTAAGCCTGTGGCACAAACGAGGGGGGAGAAACAACGGGGAAAATCCCCCCCCCCCCCCCCGCTCCGAAGAAGAGTAAAATTTGGTGGAAGGGAAAGTAAGACAATTAATACAATTTCAGAAAATCGGTTGTTTATGCGTTTCAAACTAAAATTGGTGAAAATGAGTTGTTTCCAGGGCTCCGTGGATATTAGGCAACCTCGCCCCCTCCCCCCCAATCCTCCTTAGAAGCCCTTAGGTGCATTCTTAGACGCCTTTTTCAATGAGGGATATACAAGACGGAAAGCCAAATGGTTTCGAGAAGTGTTAAATACTGATGCAAACCTATTTATATTGCCTTTTGGACTTAAATGTCAGACTGCCTGAGCGGGGAACTGAACCCACAACCTTTGGTCAAAGGCCGAAGTCCTATCGCAAAGCCATACTCCCGTTTCGGCATGACTTAGCGGGCGGTAGAACTTCGGCTGTTGGTTTCAAAGATCGGGGTTCAATTCCCCGCTCTGTCAGTCTGACATTTAAGTCTGAAAGGCAATGTAAATAGGTTTGCATCCATATTTATTTAACCATTTTTAAATTGCAATTTTCTTTTCCCTCCTCCCCCATACAAATTTCCTGAATGTGCCACTCTACAAGGACATTAACTGCAACTACGCTTACTAAAGGAACCACACAACGTTCTCATCAGTCCATTTCAATTCCTATCAGTCCTATCAGTTCTCATCAACGATCACACGAACAATATTCGCAAAAAACGCTAAGACGCATTTCCGCTAAAACGCTTGGGCTGCGTTTACAATATAAAAGCTTGTACGTGATGTTTACAATATAAAAGCTTGTGCGTGAGCGTGGCGCTCGACGCTCGACGCGTACGCCAG
Organism: Lithobius niger; assembly: GCA_023313725.1. Classification (NCBI taxonomy): domain Eukaryota; kingdom Metazoa; phylum Arthropoda; class Chilopoda; order Lithobiomorpha; family Lithobiidae; genus Lithobius; species Lithobius niger. Next base: position 3,139 of record JAHWFP010033215.1, on the reverse strand, counting down.
TTCATGAGCAAAGCAGTGCGCGCGGACAATCGGCTTGGCCCGCTCGTGGTATCGTCACGCTAAAGCAAACGCTCTTTCATTTACAATTCGAACGCGTGAGCAGACGCGTGAGCTTGATAATGCTGGCAGATACTCCGTTCCAACTATGCTGTTTCACGACTTCCCTCTTCTATAGCACCAAGATTCGATGCCATACGGGTCAAGGTCACTGTAATTAAGATATCGGGCCGTTTATGTTGAGCATTCAACCTTTTAGCACACCACGTTTTCTTTTCTTGTGGTGCCGATCGGCGCCGATGGAATCCGTTGATGCCGCCATTTTTTTTCATCCTAGCATGCAACAATTAAGCGTGCGAGCGTCACTTGGCGCTCACCGATCTAGGTCCAGTAGATATTCGCGTGACGCTTGAAAATAGCAAAACGCAAAACGCGTGCGTTGGTCCACCTGCTCTACAATTGTAAATGGTCGCGCTTAAGCGTTGAGCATGTGGAAAACTCTAGTTTCACCCGCCGAGCGTCACGCGTACGCGTCTAAATCAATATTATAAATGGGCCCTTACACGATATCCGCTTTAAGTCGCTAAAATACCACTGACATGCATTTCAAGAACCGTTTTACAGTTCCCTCGATTTATTTAAAAGGACATACCTTCTCGCTATATTCGAGCATCCTGCACGAAATATCTTTTGCAACATTTACGTAGGTTAGAGCCAATGTAGCCAAATCGTTTCAGACGAGGAGAAAAACAGGAAAATAAATGACTTTCCAACATTTACACGCTTGTGAAGCAGTGGTGCAAAACTGAGCCATACAGGAAAGCCAACTGGGAGGAATGTACCTTTAAGTTTTTTCATTGCCTCTCTTTTTGCGGACACTGCTATTCATTCCAGGTGCTTATAAAGACTTCCGTTAGGGACAAAAAGTGTTAGACCAGGGCTCTACTACATACTGGCCGGATCTTGGATGAAAGCAGCTGACGCAATGGATTGGACAATATGGCCGCCAAAAACGCCACTGACGTGATTGATTTGTCTTGTTGCCGGTTTTGATCAACAAGCGCCGATTTTTGCGCCAAAAATTATTAATCTTATGTATGAAATATGTCCTTGTGAGTTTTACTTCAGTCACTTCACTCCATAGTCTCTTATTCGATTGTTCGTTTTGTATTTAAGATAGTTAAAAAAGGCTTCATCACATTTTTTGTAAGAGGTCGGTTTTCATGTGTTAGTACATCAGTTAGTAAATGGGTTCGTTTATAACTCTACGGAGGCTGTGATGCTGGTGCGAGCCTAGGCAGCTGTCTAATTTAGGCTTCTTCACTCCTTGTTCTTCACGTATTCCTGCTATGTAGGATAAATGTTTTTTTTTTTTTAGTTAATTAGAGATGAACATTACTAGATCTTCTCTGTTTCGTTTCCTTCCTTTTTAGTCTTCTGTACAGCCGTACCGGCTGAGAAGACTATTGCAACGACTTTGCCCGTCCGTCCGTCCGTCGCTTTTTTCAACTTCGCAACGGTACCAGAAATTGACGACCACTGTTTACAACGTTCGATTCAGTGTCAAAAGTTAGTTAAATAACACGGCAAATTAAAACATCGCTGCCTCCTTATAGCTAATAGACTTCTTCGACGTAACTAAATTAAATAATAACATTTCATCGTCGAATTGAAATCCTAAAGAAATGTGTTAATGCAGCTGTAAAAACAAAAACATTTTAGCTTCGTTTAAAAGAGTCTTGTCGCATTGTTGCATGAATGAATAGGCTTACGATCGAACCAAATTCTCTATTAGGCCTATCTGCTACTTACGAAACTAAAACTGCCGTTAAAAAATTAGGCCTAACAAATGAAAATTAGATCTAAAACCACGTTACCATGGCAACGTCAATAGTTGCTACGAGTCGCTGCTGCAGCGTTTCTCCTGTCCCTTCCCTACTACCACTGATCTATATTAGGCTACGTTGCGCATTACGTTGTAACACTGTAATTGTGTGCGCGGAGGCATACCGTGTTGCAAAAATGAAAAGCCTTATTGTATACAATCCAAATCTCCGTTAGTTGCTACTTACGAAATTAAAGTTGTAAATTAGGCCTAAACTCTGACAATTATGCCTAAAACGTAAAATTAGCTTAAAAGCTAACACATTTGTAACGGGCAATTCTGATGGTTACTGTTTTTAGATTATATAATAGAGATAGCTGTTGTAGTGCATGATAGAGGTGTGCGCCTCAACATTGGAAGTGGAGGAACTGTATAGAAGACCAATCTAGTTGCTGTAGCCCCTTGTAATTTAAAGTTGAAGGAATCTATATACTTATTTGCCTTAAAGAAGGGGAATAAGACGCTAACAATGTAGCGGCCAAACAATATCTGTTACGACAATAAGATGAAGCCGCCACTAACAATGTATAAGTCTAACAATGACAAAGAAGGCGACAAAAGATGAAGACAATGGGCTTCAAACAATGCCACGATTTAGGAAATCAAAAGCTTTAATAATGCTGGCTATAAGAGCCGAAATGAATAGTTTCAAAGTTGGTAGAATAACAATCACTGCATGCACGATCGTAGTTGCAGGTTTATCGCGTTGGTATCAAGACGGAGAAAAAGGCAATGAAGCTACACTGAGAAGTGCGATTTACTTTCTTAAGAAGACCATTACCCCGGGATCCTCGGGGAGGGGAGGGGGCGTGGTTAGACAGATCACCCAATGGGGAAGTGCGGGGAGGGGAGGGCAGAGGACCGGGGGTACAGGGGGGCGTGCAGGAGGTTCGGGGTAACAGGGGGCGGTCGGGGTCTCTTCATATCATGCTGCCCAGTATATTATTTTGCTGGCTCATACACAGATGATCTGCGCGGGTGCAGCTAGTTCACTTTATTACGCCTACGACGTAACATAAAACTGATACTGAATACTTTTTACAAAGCAATTATTGAGAGCATAATAAATAAGCAGTGTGACTCAATAATGTTGACATATGAACCAAAGTTTACACTCACACTGACGAATCTATATAACTAAGGTCGTCGATTTTTGTTTGTTTATGCGTAGTGGGAATCTCGATAATCCATGTTCTATTGAAGTCCGCAGTGGGAATCCCAGAAGAACCTTCAACAAAAATTGGCAGATGTAGTGAC
>JAHWFP010033214.1:9080-53265 GCA_023313725.1 Lithobius niger | reverse complement strand
CGTGGACTAAACAGTACAGGAACACTGCGGTATGTGAAACCTTACAGGAAAGTTTATTTGTGTTCCTTTGCTGTTTTGACTTCGGATCAGTTAAACCTTACCTTAAACATCAAACGAGCTCGTTTTTGTTTTCTAATAGTTATTGCAGCAGCAACATATGTGAAAACATATTTAACAATACTGATTCCAATTTAAAGTACAGAACGCAAATCTAATTTACTTATTTGTGGTATGTACTTGTGAGAAATAACAATAAACGTAAAAGTCTACTTAAAGGTCTACTTAAAGTTTATTGTGCTTTAGGCTATTTTCATTAAAAAAATTCCCCAGTATAAAAACTTGAAAATTTCATAATTTAAGTAGAAAAAAATAAAAGTTTAAAAGTACTTGCCAGGACACAGTTAGCACTAACGATTAGTATACCATCCACACGTCAGTGACCAAGCGAGTAGAATATGGATCGGGACAATTTTGCATAAAGTCCCCCCCCCCCCATTTTAAAATGTCGATAATTTACTAATTTAAGCAGAAAAAAAGAAAATTTTAAATGTACTTACCAGCACGAACGTAGCACTAACGATTAGTACCATCCGCACGTCCGTGAGCAAACTAGTAGAATACGGGTGGGGCCAACTTTGCGTAAAGTTGCCCCCCCCCCATTTTTAAATGTTGATAATTTTTTATTCATTTAGCACACAAAAAATGTTTTGCAGCACAAACCAGCACAAACGCAGCACTAACTACTCAGTCAAAATTTTTGATGATCTTAGTTGGTGGGGGGGCCAACTTTACGTACATTTCGTAGCCGCCGACTAACGCCAACTTTTTTAGGAGGGCGCTGCTAGCACGCTAAATCGCTTCTCACACCAGTGATACATTCATCGCAGCGAATGATGCATCCTCCCCAACAACCAATAATCCTAGCAGTAACTATACCAAAAATACGTTACTCGGTAATCTAATACATTACTCGGTAATCTAAAATACATTACTCGGTAATTATCTCGGTAATTTTCATTGTTTAGGCGTAAAATTGTTTGAAAATTGAAATCTACTGTGATCTATTCTGCAGTAAAATCTTACGTAATACAGCATGATTAAATAACTGTTTCTTCCCCGATTTTTAATGACCAGGGCTTTTTTTTGGCAGTTGTGTTGTTTTATTTAATGGCTTTTGCAGTAGTTGAATGCTGCAGTCAAGGCCGTAGGAAGGGTAAGGCGAGCAAGGGCCCACCTACGGCGTCACCCTCTTAAGAGCGACGCGCCGAATTCCTGCCAACGTGTAACCGTAGCTTTGGGTGATATATATAAGTTAAAAAAAAAAAAAAGAAGATGTGACTGGACTTGGTTTAGTGCTCGCTTCGTAATTTCCGGATGTTTTGTTTATCGATTATTCGTTTTTTTTTTCTTTTAATTATCAGATAACTGAAACCGAAATGATAAAAAAAAAAGTAATCGTACATAGATGGCTGGATAAGGTGAACTTCTTTCGATGGTACCTTGGAGAGGGGCGTCGTGCCATTAGAGCACGGGGGAGGGGGGACATGTCCCCCCCCCCCCCCGCCTCATCCCAATTTTCCAAAAATAAAGACAATTTTGTCTTGTGTGCGGCCGGCCAGTCACCTGGCACCAGCCCTCTTTTTTTAAATTGTCAATTTGGGTCTTCCACCTGTCTCACACTCATTAAAATGTCTGAAAATGCGTGAGCCCCGCTAGGGGAGCTTACAGCCTTCCCCGGGCCTCCCTACCTGGAAAAGGTTGAGCCTCCCTCAATTTTTGGGGTGCACGACGTCCCTGACCTTGGAAGTGGGTGTCCGTTGGTGGTGGAGCACAAATATATTTTTCACGGATGGTGTGGCCCGCAAATTAAACAATTATACACGATATAATAGTCAGTATTTAGTTAGAACATTCGTGAAAATTTTTGTTATTCTCTTCAAATAGGCAGTCTGAGGGGGTGGGGACGCCACTAAATTGGTTCGCTTGGGAGGAGCCGGGCACCATTAAGTTGGTTTGCCTTAGGGATTGGGGGGGGGTCTCTCAGTTGGTTTGCCTTGGGCGCCAAGGGGACTAGCTACGGGCCTGCTGCCATTATGGTTGTTCACGATCCTTACCCCGGCAGGAAAGTGAGGGATGAGCCGTTCATTACTTGGTGGATATAGGCCTGTAGCTCTTCTATCATGTGTATACGTATGCTTTATGAGCGGGCCCTGGTGCGTAGGCTTATCCTGATGCTAGAACACTCAGCAAGTCTTGCTGGAGTGCAGTTTGGCTACCTAAGCAATCGCATTGCCCACGACACCATTCTGTGTTTTTGAATCAAACATTCGTGAGGCACATGGGTGTGTTGCACTTGAAGTATTTCTGGACGGCTTATGATATATCTGTCATCTCGGATTGGGTTCGCTACTTGCTCTCTGCTCTGGGTGGTAATAAAAAATACTCTCAGCTGCTATACTGGCTCTTCAGTAAAACGGCCATTTGTTATGTGTGTGGGAGGCCACTGGTCTTCGGTTTTAGAGACTGATAGAGCGCTCCCACAAGGGAGCTGCCTCTGCCACGTCTTGTTTGCAGTTGTGTTGAACAAAATTGTGGTTGAGTTGGGGCAGCACACCACTGTGATAGCCTACGTTGATGATATTGATGTGTAGCTGGTAGGCAGTGCAATGGAACAAGTTGTAAGCTTGGCCATGGACTTGTTGGAGCGGCATGTCTACCGCTCTCTTGAAAAAGCCGAGGCTACGTGTTTGCTCGTGGCATGCACCTCATTGTTTCATCATCTGTGGAATTGGTGACAGTAACCTCGTAAATCGAGGTACGGTACTTAAGTGTACTGATGGACTCTCAATTCACACGGTCCAGTGACAGTTAGTTAAACGGGGCATTGCAGATAAATTGAGAACACTCGAGGCAGAGCCACATAGTCCTCTAAGGTTGTTCAATCGTGTTTTCGTGTATTTATATGTTCGAGAGTGGATTACCATCGATCTCTATTGGCCGGCTCCCGCTGTACCACTGATGGTCTTCAGGTGGTGATCGATGGTTGCCTTCGTGGGTCACTGGGTGCCACCTATCGGATCTCCCGTGACCGGAAAAAAAAGCCTGGGAAAAAAAAGCCTGGAAAAAAAAGCTGATGTAAAAAAAAGCCTTGAAAAAAAAAGCCGCGGAAAAAAAGGCCGATGGAAAAAAAGGCCGATGGAAAAAAAAGCCGTGGAAAAAAAAGCCGCGGAAAAATAAGCTGATGGAAAAAAAGGCCGATGGAAATAAAAGCCGTGGAAAAAAAAGCCGCGGAAAAAAAGGCCGATAGTCAAAAAAAAAAAGCGAAAAAATGTAGTTGAAAATTTACGACAAAACTACCTAAATGCACTTAACGTGTGTATTAATCATTCATTAGCTGCATGTTGCTCGATCAAGGTCACCTTTGGAAACCCGAAAGGAAAAGAAATCACAAGTTTCCTGCCAAATTCCTTAACTGGGGAGGTTGTGGGGGAAAGGGTCGTCCTCACTTTGGTGGGGTGACCTTCAATCGTTAAAGGATAAATCATGAAATGACGAGTTTCCGCCATAATTTGGATAGGAGGGGAGGGGGGGGAGGGATAATCAGGAAATCATAAATTTGCCTTAAATCCATAACTTGGACAACTAAAAGAAAATTCCGGAAAGCATTCCCGAACTCCTTTACCTTTTTTTTTTTTGTTTTTAGAGTTATTTTGATATTTCTCTACAAACATTTTAATATTTTTTTTCTTGATCGTATCCCTTTCCCGCCACCCTCTCCTCCCCCTCCCCCCTCACTGCAAAAAATAAGTGAATAATTTAGACACACGACCAAACTGAGGACGACACTTTCCCCCACTACCTCACCTGTTAAGGAAGTTGGGAAAAAACTTGTGACTTCTTTTCCTTTTCGGGATTCCAAAGGTGACCTTGATCGAGCAACATGCAGCTAATGAATGATTAATACACACGTAACTACATTTAGGTAGTATTTTTGTAAATTTTGAACCAGGATTTTATCGCGTTCTTTCTTCCATCGGCTTTTTTTTCCACGGCTTTTTTTTCCATCAGCTTTTTTTTCCACGGCCTTTTTTCCGCGGCTTTTTTTTCCATCGGCTTTTTTTTCCGGGGCTTTTTTTTCCATCAGCTTTTTTTTCCAGGCTTTGTTTTCCGCGGCTTTTTTTTCCTCGGCTTTTTTTTCCTAGATTCGGATCTCCACCCCTATGCCAGCGTTTTTGGTGTAGGCTGGCGTGATACCGATCAGGCTGTGGAGCTGCTAGTCAAGTGGGCAGGACCTTGTTTGATTACCACATTTTTGGGCCTTTTGGGTGAAGCGCGCTGTACGGGCTCCGGTGGCTTTGGAGTCTCTCTTTTTCGGGATCCTGTCTTCTGCGGCTGCTGTGCAGTTCCATCTGCCGTCTCACGCTCTGCCCGTGGGCTTGGTGGCGGCTGCTTTTTGCTCCTCTCCGGATTCTTTGGCGGTGCAGCTATTTTGTGATGCCTCCTTTTGTTGTACAAATTATAAAGGAGGTGTTGGTGTCTATATCAATGTGTCACTCAGACGCTTTCTGAGTACAGTCCCCTCTGCTTTTGTAACGTATTGGTAGTGATTTCAGTTGCTCTTGATGTTGCATTAGATCTGCATGTTCCTCATTTTGTAATTCGCTCACTGAATTAAATTATAGGGGCTACACCGATACACTTTTTGCCACTCTGACCGGCACTGGTCAAGTATAGGAGAGTACGACAACGTATATTTGTAAAAAGTAAGACTTAAGAAAACTTTGGGTTTTCCCACAGGTTTACCATGAGTGCTAGCTGATACAGTTCCGTTACCATAGTATCGGGGCAGGCCTGAGTACGCATTTCGTTGGGACTGTGTATCCCTATAAGGGGCCCTCTGTCTAATTAGCATTTAAGACAACCACATTCGCAATTGGGTGTAACGGGGCCGTCAGTGTTTTGAAGAAAAAATCCTGATCCTGAACGATGCTAACAATATTGCGGCTCCTCCAGTATAAATGGGTGGGATGGTCAAGCGACCCCCTCCCCCCGAAATGGGAGCCGAGGGGCGAAATTTTTCTTCAAAAACCTTTTGATGAAGACAAACACTAAATTCGTAACGCAAGAAAAGATATGGTCAAACGTTTCTTAGCAGGGGGCACAAAGGGGAAGGTAAAATGTGCCCCTTCCCCAGGAAAAAAAATCTAGTTACGCTACTGGGCTTCTTGAGACCTAAGAACAAAATGCAGGCTGTTCTGCTTTCCACAATCGATGAAAATGTGTGCTTCAATTAACTGTAGACGTATGTATTTTTTTTTTTAACTTAAGCATTCGTAATTTGTAATCTATGTGCAAATTATAGAGAAAACTACATTACAATAATTATTCACTACATTAAAGAATTATTGCTGCACATGGGTCAACTTGTGAATTAGGATGTGATACCATAACATCCCATTCGTTAATTCAATTGAAATTTCTCTTCCCAGCAGAAAAAAAAAATTCTATCAATAATCTCACTAAATTGTATAAAGGAAAGAGAATAGTAAGTCAAAAAGACAAAATCGTACACTAGAAAGAACGTAATACAGAAATACGTTTTTATGCACTTACGTAGGATTGGCATGACCCGGATTCGAACTGGCAACCCAGTCCATCATAGTTGCCAATTCAGGCTTATCAGCTCCGATCAACGCCAGCTGAGATTGGAGCTGCATTCCTGGCTCCACTCCAGGCCCGTCAGCTTTGTGCTCTACCGGCATTAGTTAGTGACAGCCACGAGTCGTCCAGTACAGTACGGCTTAAAAAGTGAGAACCAAGGAAAATTGGTATCTGAACAAAGTGTCCGCGGGAGACACCCTCAGTAGGCGCCAGATCTCGCAATTTGATCGTTATTCTTCGTGCATTTAAAGTTTAAGAAGTAGCCGAGTAAACTGCGGATTGGTAACTGAGGAAGGGATTGGTATCTGCATAAAGTTTGTTCAGATAAACCTTTGGTTTTCAGAAAACCTTTGGTTTTCAGAAAACCTTTGGTTTTCAGAAAACCTTTGGTTTTCAGGCCGTACGGTAATGAACGACTCCTGGCGTGTCTGTCACTAACTCATACCGGAAGACCATAAAGCTGACGAGCCTAGAGTGGAGCCAGGAACGCAGCTCCAATCTCAGCTGGCCTTGGCTTGGATCCGGCTCATACCACTCCGACGAAACGTAAGTGCATGAAGCAGTACCTTCCTAAAGCACCGAACAGAATGAACCAATGAGATGGTGACAGTCCATCTCATTCCCTACTATAGCCGTGTTAATGTGGCTTGCTTACGTCAACCATCGTCAGCGATGAATGTGTTTCCTGTACCTCGCGCATGCTCAAAACTCCAACACTGGCAATCACCCGCAACCACCTCCCCGAGATGGTATGCAATTTGGCATTGCTCGCGCCTGGTTACCTCCATTAGCCTAGCCTGGTCCAATCAATTAGACACGTCTGGTCACGTTAAAGGTATGATGTAACGAGTGCTCTGTTGAACTTGTTGATTTTGCTGAGCTGTGATTACTGCTGTTTCGGAAGGTACTAAATGCCTGACGCAACATTACTGTGCACGCGCGACGTTAAGTTTGGAGCCAAAATGTCTCTAGCAGTGGTGCGTTCTGTTCGCTCTGTTCGGTGGTTTAGGAAGGTACTGCATGTTGCTTACTGTACAACGTTATTTACCGTCTCACGTGCCAGAGAGCCCGGGTTCGAGTCCGGCCTCAGCCACCCCTAGCATTTTCGGAAGAGACACGCCCTATGATGTCTCGTGCTAATGTCGATTGTGGCATGTAAAAGTACGTACGAATTTACCTAGCAAAATTCTTCCTCTCTCCTTTTGTTACCACGGAGAACTCTGGGTACACGTTAAACACAAAAAATATACTAAGTTATTTCAATTCCGGACTAATTTCGGTGTTAGGCTTGTTTTCCTTTTTTTTTTTATATATAATTTCGAGCTATTTGTGTCTATTTAGCTATTTAATCCAAAAATTTAATCAGGTCCATTAAAGGCAGGTTTCACCAAATGAAAGTCTGCCAAATCCAGCACCTGTAGCGTTCGTTAGCTAGTTATCTAGCAATTGCTTGTATCAAGCGAAGGAATGCGCAAGGCCATTTCTTTTAGGCCACTGAAAATTAATTAAGTGGTTCTCAGGAGCACATGCTTGGGTTTTTTCTTAGCTCATGAAATGTTTTTTATAATATTGTCTAAAAAAAAAGTACCAACCACTCATCAGCACTTTCACCAAATGACGAAAAATAGCAAAGTGGGAGAGCAAGCTATTAGACTGAACAAAAACTGGGAAACTTAAGGGGTTAAGAGTAAAGAGGCTTGTATAGGTTGGGGAAAAGAGCCTAACCAAAATTCGGCCTACTAAAGGCCTAACAGCCAAAAATCCCCCTAACTAGGAGACCTAGCAGGGGTCGAAGGAGGACCAGACAGTTGGCTGGCCCGAAGGCTTTCTGATTTTTCCATGCTGGCCCCCTTGCTTAAATACCTTTCCGCGAAATAGCAAGGGTATTATGGGAAATGGGACGTTTCTAGACGGTTCTAGAGGCAGGAACCGGAAATTAAAATCACAAGGCATAGATATTGCCCACCTATGTAAGATTAGCCACATACGATTAAGATTGGCCATTGGCCCCAGCAAACATGCTAGTAAACAAGATTTGTGACACCAAACAATATCTGGAGCCGATGACCACATGAGCTCTTAGCGCCATTCACACGATCGCCTAGAAACTTATCTAATGATCGTTCATATGCATGTCACAACTAAAAACTTGGATTTAAAGAATGACTTTTATAAAATGTTACAACTATTGCACGGTGATCCTGGTATTAAAACATAGATATTGTACTCGACAACAAAAGGTAAGCCACCGATTTCGTTTTGTTTGGTAAAAAAAAAAAAAAAAAAAAAAAGCCGTCGCCCACGTTTGAAAAATCACTAATACCGCCCTCCCGCATCAATTTTTTTAGTACCACTCCAGAGAACCAATTAATTAAATTTTAGCAGCCGTAATGAAGCCCGTAGTGGCAAGCAAGGCCTGAGCCACCGTGACCTCTGATCTTCAAGGGCATGACCGTGCATGAAAGTACATAACATGACTGAAATACAATCTGCTATCTTCTTTACATTATAAACCAAAGTCTCATAGCAGAAATGAAGCAACCGCAACGACGCCCGGAAGGGGAACAATGAAAACATGCGAGTGTGTCAATTCTATGGCTTCAAGGTGAAACTGGGACGTTGTTGAAAAGAAGTTGAAATTGGCACATTGCTACCTCGACTAACAATTTGCTCTGCGCGGTCATCGCAAAGCGGCATATGTCTTGAATTACATCATGTACGAAGGACAATTATTTTTCGCACGCTGGGAGTGGGGAAGGGCCTGAAAGGGGAATGCCCGTTGGTGGGGCAGTGCTTATGTTAAAGCCACTATTTGATTACGATATTGCTTTGCGGAGGGAGAGGACTGACGGAAAGGGGGAGTGTTACACAAAGAAAAATTGACTGTTGCAGTGAACGATCAGGCAGCACCGCGCAAATACTGGGAAACAACCACGGGTCAAACAAATCCCCGTGCGAAACCGGGACGATGCTAGTCTTCTATATATTTATTTCGCTTAGGCGCATAGGACTTAGCTAAGAATTGTTAGGGATCAGGATTAAACAAAGCTTCAATAATTAGCAAGAGAGCGAGCAGGCTCATTCTTCCCATGGTAACAAAGCAAAAGGGCGAGCGGCCGACAATGAGAACGGATATGCGCCCTAACAATTAGAAACAAACACTATTGCTTCAATAATGCTGACTATTAGAGCCGAGTTGAAGCAGCGGGAATCAGCTAGACTGTCGTATGTTACGCCGGGGAACAACTATTATTAATTACAAGGATACTTAGATAAATACATAACAAAGAGCCAGAGCATCAGGGGAATTGGGGGTCACTGGGGTCCCAGGCAGCTTAGAGTACAAGACTTAATATGGAAGGTAGTGGAAACTGTCGTTTCAGGGTTGGGAGCAACGACATCACCAACTGCCCGTCTCCGTTGTTAACACTCTTAGTATAGCCTAATTGTGACTGAGAGTTTTTGAAATCAGAAACTATTTTCAGCTGGATAAAAGACATTCGAAAAAAATAAGGCAGGAAACAGTTAAGAAAGTGACAAAGAGAATTCCAAGAGAGCGATATTTTATGTTATTCTATTATTATTTTTTTTTTGGGGGGGGGGGGGGCGAGAAAATGGAATTTTTTGGTTCGCTCCTTACCGCCTCCCCAGTAATGTGATTCTAGCGTCGTCCCTGTTAGTGATATCAGACTGCCAAAAAGGTGATTGTTAGTTAAGTTTGCGTGTTCACAGTTCGGGCCACAAACTTGGTAGTCTGTTATCATTACTCTATGTGGCGAAATTTGATTAGTATCAAGTTGTCCTAATTGGGGTTTTGTATGATGTCACTCTTTTTATCAGTCTGATAAAAAGCTTATAGTAGAAATGTGATCTCTTTACTTTGTAAGTCCGAATTCAAAAGTTTACCCCCAAAAAAACTTTATTCTTTTTATTGCTTTGTTTTATCTTCGAACAAACACCTTTTAGGCTACAATCAACAACCGTATAACCAGGGCCGTAGCTAACAGAGGCGTGCGTGCGTGCGTGCGCGCGCGTGCGCGTGCGCGTGTGCGTGTGTGTGTGTGTGTGCGCGCTGCGCCAGGCAACGCTGAAGGGGTCGCAACTGGACCGAAGAACCTTTTTTAGTAAATTTTGTTTCCCAAAGTTTTGACTTTTTTCCAAGCAAATGGGAAAACTGCAAGCGCATGCAACGTCGTAATAAGTTTCTTTATGATACGCCATTTTGACTTAGTGATCTATTTTAGTGTTCTGTACAGCCTAAACGTTTGTGAAGACGATAGGAGCGATTTTGTCCGTCCGTCGCCTTTTTCAACTCCGGACCGGTACCCGATGGAGACAAACTTTTTTTTGCCATTAGATTCAGAGTCCTAAAATTAAGTTTAAAACACGGCAAGTTAAAACATCGTTGCTTCCTTATTGCTAATATAGGCTTTCTCACAACTCAACAAAATAGAAACATTTGATTGTCGCGTTTAAACACTACAGGAAGACGCGCAACCGTAAAAACAAAAGGATTTCGTTTAAAACGCATTATCTTCATTTAAAATAGTCTCGACACAGTGTTTTATGAGTGAATAGGCCTACTCTCAAACCAAATTCCCCGTTAGCTACTATTTACAAAATTAAATGGCAAGAAAAAAAAATTAGGCCAAAAGCTGAAAATTAGGCCAAAAATCACGTTGCTACGATAACGTCAAGTCTCCACACCGTGTTGCGTAAATGAACAGGCCTATTGTCGAACTTGGTAGTAGGTAAAAATACTCCCGGAAAAAATACCCCGGAAAAAGTCCTTCTTAATTCTGATAAAAAAAATACACCCCAGTTGATGTAGGACAGCTAAAATTTTATTTTGTCAAAGGAGTGTTAATTAACTTCTCACCACGAATGGTTAGCCTACTGGATCGAAAATCCTCAAAACTTAATTTTCAACGTCGACGTATGTTTTCCAGAAAGTAAAAACAGTCACTCGTTCGACAATTGCCCGCATGTCGCGATTCCGTGCCGGAAAAAAAAAAAACACGGATAAAGAAGCTTGAACAAAAAACAAACCAACGAAAAAAAAAAAAAACTAAGGAAAAGACAACTGTGGAAACCGAATTGTTTTGTCCATTTTTTTTCCCGTATTATTGTTTTTGTTATAGGAAAGGTTAATTTAGGTCAGTTGCCTTGGCTCGAGTTTCACCAGGCAGGCAAAGGAAGTTGGAAAGTAAAGGAAACTTATTTTTTCTGTGGTTTTTAATCCGTTTGGCTAAATCGAAACTAATCACAAAAACAGAAATGGTAGATTCTGTTTAAAATACGAATACATAAATTATTTTTATGTATAATTATAAACCTTTCAGGTCATCTCTTTTATCCTTTGTCATTTGACATTGTGTGTGGAAGAGACAGTGGGTGCTAAAATATCGGTTACTTTAATTCACATTTTAAAAATTGGTTATACTACATGAGGTATTTCAACGGGGCATATTTCGAAAGGGGTATTTTTCCAGGGGTATTTTTTCCAGGGGTATTTTTACCTAGATTCGTTGACCCCCCCCGGTTAGCTGCTACTTATGAAATTAAAACAGCACATACAAATTACGCCTGAAAGCTGAATTACGCGTGTCGGAAGTGCACAGAAGACCGGTTGCGACTAATTATTCGCTACATCTGCTTCTTTTCTCTCCAACAGACGGATGTACACAGCCGTTCCCCTACGTCCTTCAGTTGGAAAGAAATAAGCAGCTGCAGCGACTACTTAGTCGCAACCGGTCTTCTACACACTTTCTCTGTGCCTGTCCTGTTTTAAATTTGAACGGGTTGGGGGCGGACGTAAAATTTATCGGTTCCGTGGTACGAGCGCACGTGTTACTAGCGTACATGCAAATTTCGTATGTTCGAGCGCGCGTAGCCGTAATGAATCATGCATCGAGCGCGCGGATCACTCTCATGTCACAAACTCCACCGCGTGACATCCTTTTTATCCATTTCGTGAAGTCTTTGTCGATAATTCGTGTCTCATGTTAATAATCAGCTGAAACCTGTTCGTTGCTTTCACTGTAGAATTACGTTTACGAATGTAGAAAGAACACATTATACTAAATTACATCATACCTATCTTTTAGAATACAAAATTTTTATTTTAACTTGCGATTTTTTTTTTAATACTCGGTTATTAAAGTTATTTTGATGAAAAATTAAAACATTGCTGGTAATCTGTTGAACAAGGTACTTGTATTTTTATTTTATCCTAAGCAGATAAATGTGAAACACCGACCGACGAAGCGCGCTACTTACTACATACATCAAGATTTCAGTTATCCTAAAGCATATGACGCAAGCAATCGTGAAACTCCGGAAGTCGGCTCATTCAGCCTGTGCGCTAGAAACACGGTGCGCTCGTAACACGTACGCTAGTAAGTCGATACCAATTTATCACTTATGTATTTGTGGAAAACTACACTTGGGGGGGAGGGGGCTGTCGTAGACGCCCCATTCTCCAAAGGAAAATGCTATATAATCCATGTAGTAGCTCAATTATTCTGCTTAGTTAACAAATAATTTTAATACGTAACATCATCAAGCGCATTGACAAAATGGCCTCGGACATGCGTAAAGAATGCCTTTAGGTTCAACAGCCCGTGTAATAACCTCTAAATCATGCCATTTTTCCCTCGTTAGCGTCGGTGACGTCATCCGAGAGGTGATTCGTTTTCCCCCAGGTCTATTCATTCAGTCAAGTTTCCCAAAAGATGGGGTTCCACAAGGGCCGGGTCTTTATTTACAGAAAACCCAGGAATGCCTTTGAAGTTGTTCCGCTTCTGGCTTTGTCAAGTGGTGGTGCCCTACAGGATCCTTAGTTTCTGATTTCGCAAGGGTTTTTCTTCTTTTTAAAACCGTCCTTGGGTAGTAGAATTCTTCCCCCAACCCCCCAACGCCCACTCTCGCTCCCCCCCCCCCCCCCAACCCCACTCTAGTTCCCCCCTGCTGGCTTGCTCTGAATGAACCTGGTCTTCGTGACCAATTTTCCACGCACTTCCCTTTCCTGGTCTAGTTGAGTGTTGGATGTCGTCATTTCGTCCTGATTCGCTTTTCTCTGTAATGACGGGCAAAGAAAGGCATTTAGGGGCGCGGGGGCGGATTTCAGGAGGTTTCGGGAGAAGTGGAAGTTGCGGGGAGGTGGGGGTCGGGTGGCAGGTACTGCCTGACCCCCTCCTGTCGACGTAAATAGGTGGTACGACGTGGAAGATAAGCTTAATCCGCCCAAAACCAAAACTAGTAGAAGCTGCCAAGTTTCCAGAAAAGGATTGGCCTTTTAAACTAGTGATATTATTCAACCAGGGAAAGGCCTCCAAGGTTAATCCTATTAGCCAAGTTAATCGCACCTACTAATAGTTCGAATGTTAAATGAAAGCTAAACTAAAATCGGGGTCAAGCGTGGACCAACGCGAACAGGTAGGTGGCCGAATCACTACCACGCGATGCTTCACCCCTGCACCAAAGAGAAATAGTGCGCATGTAAAAACGTTATTTCATTACTTATTAATAGCTAATCGCCCAAAGCAAACTTTCATATGAATAATGTGGATTAGTAAGCCTGATTACAGCGACACAAATTACTCATACACTGCAGTTTATTAAAAGCCAAAATATTGCGTTTTTCTCCGCCAATCGACCAAAATCAAGATGGCTGCTTCCTCTCCGGTCACGTTTTTCAAGTGCCAGGCTGCAGGAAAGGCTTTGACAAGCTCTTAGAAGCAGACGGTTTTGAATGTGTACAGCAAACTTCGGCAAAAGGATCCACTTAAAAGCGTGAAGACCATTGTAGCTGAAACAGCAGAATTAACTGGAATTTCGAAGACTTCCATCTTCAGTATAAAGGCCGAGTTCCGTTCAAGTGCGGGCCGCTTGACAACTCCCGGGAAAAGGCGTCCTGGCTCCGTCGGTAAACGATCGCGGCTGAAAATTTACGACGACTTCACGCAGTCAGCAATGTGGAAATCAGACGGCTTGTCTGATATTATTGTTGAGAAACTTCAATTTACCGTTAATGGATCAAGTGACGAAGATTCAAGTATGGAAGAGGAAAGTGACTCTGCTTTGAGTGGAATTGAAGATATTGCTGAATAAACACATTCATTACCGTCTGCTGAAAAAACGGCCCTTTTCAGGGCCACCAAATTCAGGAAAGAGACCAAGTTCCTTGTTTTTTTTTTTTTTCAATAAACGAATAAAATATTAAAAACCAAAACCCAACACCCCCTCCCTACTTCCCCTCCTTCATTATTAACCACCTGTTATAACAAAAAATAGCCTAATCTGATTCCAAAATGATTGTAAATTGTTGCCTCCAGATTCACTAAAGAGACCACTTTCCTTTTTTTTTATTAAGGTCTTAATAAACTAATAGTTTTTTTTTTGGTTTCGTCCTCTTTTTTTTTCCTTTCATTCCCTTTTATTTTGCTTACGTTCTTATTTGTATAGCGCAGATTATAACAATGAACGAAAGCAAAATAAAAGAGAAAGAAACTAAACAAAAAAAAAAGACGAAACCAACGTAAAAAATACGTAAAATGTTAAAACCAAAGCCCTCCCCCTCCGTTGCTCATCCCGGTTATGAATAGCCTGTAAAAAAAATTAATCCGAATTTAAAACGATTGTAAGTTCTTGCTACCAGAATCACTCAAGTCCAATTTCCTTGCTTTTAAGGTTTTAATAAACTAATTAAACGCTTAAAAATCAAAGTGCAACCGATCCCCCCTCCCCCACCTGGCCATTTTCCGCTTCCCTATTTATTATCACCAATGATAAAAAACAACATTATTCGAGTCTAAAAATATTGCAAGTTGCTTTCCCTTTCATTTGGCCGCTAGCCTAAGCTAAGCCAAGAAGACGTAAACAAAGCGGAGGAATATATGAATTCGTAAGTAGTCCGTGATTAGTCCTTGAGCTCTGTTCGCGTTGGTCCACGGTTGACCCCGATTTTAGTTTAGAAGATTGCTACTAGCGGCTAATAGGATTAACCTTGGCGGCCTTTCCCTGGTTGAATGATATCACTACTTTGAAAGGCCAACTCTTTTTGGAAACTTGGCGTCTTCTCTTATACCAGTTTTGGTTTTGGGTGGATATCACAACTTAAATAGTCCTGTGAATGTAAAAAGAATCCCAAGGTCTAATCGCCACCTCTACCTTCTTTGTCTGGAGGTATTTTATGTCTATAAATGTTCTCATTTATAATTTTCACATTGCCATTCCAAATAAATTAATAACAAGCATAGAGTATGGTAATTGCAAGGACTTAATAAGTTCCTATGGAATAAAAGATACCCTGTGTCTTAGTGAACCAGTAATGAGACATTAATTCGGGGCGTGGTCCGAAGCCAAACACCCTGCTATAAATTTAAACTAACATCTAAACTTAACTTACAGCATAACTGAACCACTTGTTTGCAACAACAATGTATTCTGACAATTAAGTACCGAAACGATAAGCGTGTAACACTTAACACGTTATAATCTTTTGTTGGACGACAATATAAACAATGGTTACAAGAATAATATTGCACTTACGAGCCGTTTCAGAGCCACCTGCTCCTAGATGCAACCCCAGTTTTAGAAAAAGGCACTTCCCGATATGACTCTTTACCTGTGTGCCGAAATTTAGATATGGCAACTTTCCCTAATGAACTGTAGATGTCTTTATACCCTATGAGAATTAACATGTGAGCCTGGTGATTAGCTAGTTGCTAGTTATTAGTCACTACAGTTATTAGTAACACAAATCAACGTTATTGAGGACACTTTTTCCACATGAAGAAGACGTTCCCACATTTTCATGTTGAGGTTTTCTTCGTTACTGGACCCAAGACACCTGATTCAAACCGGATTTGCAAAGATTTCTATCGCATGGGGGAATTTACACCAGCATGCTGAAATCGGGTATAAGTTGGTTTCAGATAAAAGACAGTCTGCTAGTGAAGCCGCCTTTTTTTCATCAACAATAATTTTTTAATAACGGGATGTCTACAATCGGATGATCTACTATTACTTGGCGGCGACACACTAGCGTGTGTCTAAATAAACGAACGTCGGATTTAACTCTCAAGTTGAATATGACATCACGTAAACCCCAATCCATGCACTCCCACTGTATTTTTATTTAGTTTTCACTGGTCAATTAGGCCTGCAAGAATCTAGTTTAAAAATCTGGAATTTTTTTTCCATGCTCGCAAAAAATTCGGTGTCGTGGTAGTAGCGCACGCGTTACAAGCGCACAAGCAAATTTCGTATCATCGAGCGCACACAACCAGAACTATGTCAAATATTCTTTAAATTAGAAAACTGTTATAGCCGAAGCAAACTCCGTTTCTTTTCTTATAGATCGTACCATCACTTCACGGCATCAAGACATCTATTTTAAACTATTTTTTGCGCTGGTTCGCCCAAGGATGGAGTACGCAATTGACTTCTGGTCCCCTTACTATAAAAAGGATTTAACCGCCTTAGAAAACGTACAGCAACGTTTTACAAAAAGAGTGAACAACCTCACAAATCTTACTTACAAAAACAACATTTACTTTTCTTAAATGTCCATCGATTTGGTGGGGATATGTTCGCTCTGGCAATATAACCTTGTTTAAAATTCTTAAATTTAATTTTTTGTGGGGGGGGGGGGGGGCGGGAGAGCTTACCTTCGAAAGCACTCTCCTTTATAAATTATATGGCAACCAGAGGCCACTCCTTAAATTAAAATTTACCTACCTCAAACACGAGTGGGCAAAGACCGTTTTCTTCTCCCGACTTCAACCAATTTGGAATGACCTTCCTGAATCTGTGATTTCGGCCACCTCTGTTAACAACTTTAAGAACAGATTTGATGCCCATATCCTATGCACCGCCCAGAACTCGCTACATTCTCTTTAAAAAAAAAAAGGGGGGGGGGAGAAAGAAGTGTCTCATTGTTGGCTCCATTTTAAAATAAATTAACGATTAAAAAAATTGTTTGCCATAAAAATTCTTTTACTATTGCTTGAAATTCTATTATTGGCCTGTCCTGGTAGGTAGCCTATTGCGTGGTGTTACCCCAGCAGAGTAACGACTTAAACACAGCTTAATGCAAGCACAGGAATGGACATGTTTATTCAGTTACACAGGCTTGTATAAGGAATGTCATGTAACACAATAGTCAGGTGTCACATGTATGGTGATCAGTACTGTTCAGTATTAACAAGTATGGTACTCCTACTAGTGAGTTAGACTGGGTTAGGATAACATTAGGATTGCTAACTACTAACTGTGGTGCCACACGTGACGACAACACACTAACCACAGAGAAATAAAAAAGACTGAAAAAAATTCCTAACTTCCTGAAACAAAAAGAAACAATCAGGTGTATTTTTTTTTCTATGAACATATATTTCTATTGTAAGTCACTGTCTAACCTTAAGAAGAAATTTTTAATTTAATAGAGCAAGGGAGCTGTCAATGTGCTTTCACAGTATACTAACTTGGCATTTTTCGAAAGCTAAAAAAAAACTTAAATTTAACCACTTGTATAACTCAGAGAAAAATATTTTGAAGAATAGCCTGAGAATCGGTTGGCTATCTTAAATTTTACAGAGTTTACAAATTTACCATTTTACTTGCTTTACTTTTCAGATATTTAACAGTTCAGATATTTAACAGTGGCAATGTTCAACAATTTATTAATAATGCTGCGATTTTGAATTTTGTAGATTTTTCAACTTTTGATCGAGAATTTTGATGTATTTTGAAGAAAATTTTCAAGACGTTTGCAGCACTTCAGATATTGTAGCGTCATGTGGCTACAGTTTGGTTGAACATCCTATATCTTAACTTGCGTGGCTTTAATATGGCTCCATACACACACAAGTTGATGTTATGCCATGAAAATAAAAATCATAAGATTAAAACCAAGGAATAAGTTTTCCTTACGAATAACAAGTTACAAGATAAGATAAGATAAGCTGTTCGTGTGAAATTGTTAAAAATGTGTTGGCTTTCAAACCCATTTTCATAGCTTTTTTGCCCTCTCCAAACAAAATGCCTGGATGCGCCACTGAAAATTTTAAAGACATTTGTTTCCTAAAGTCGACAAACTTTGCCTCAAGAATGAAGAGTGGGAAGCTCGTTAAGCCTACGCGCCAGCTTATTAAAATAGCTAGTCTGTCTACCACGAGAAAAAAAAAACAGTTTTAATCTCTCGTATTTTTTGCGATTTTGAAGCAACAAATTAATAATGTTGCTTTGGTTACTTCGTATTACAAAACCACAAAAACTCGAAAGAGTAAAATTTCCTTGTTGTTACCTACTTTACCCTTACAAAATTCCTTATTTTGACATTCAGAATTCTATATTCCCAACTTTTTCTTTCTAAAACCCGCTGCGACCCAAGCAATTAGTGGCGAATCAAATGTGAAAAATGGCGAGCTATTTAGGCTATAAAGTGTGCAAGCCAAATGGCGATTGGTGGCCTATCACGCATGAGGGTGTAGTCATACGAAAAATTTTTTTACTCCATATATAAAAAAAAAAGTTAAATAAATCTAGGTTTACTGCAGGGAGACACTTTATACGGAAGATTTCCCCCGAAAGCCGAAAGCCTTTGAAAAGCAGTGTGTTTCTGGACCGCCTAAAACAATCGACAAAACATTACCATTGTTGCCATGGTAATATGGTAATAATGAACTAATTAATTGTTTTTTGTTACAGCTGTTGCCATCTAGTGGCAAAAAAAATTTCACCAAAAGCAAAGACGTTCAAAGTTTCTTTGTTTAAATGTGTAAAACGGTGTAGGTACGTTTCCCCCACTAGTGTTTATTTTTAAGCATGTCTTAGAAAATTGTCTGAATTCCTTTTTAAAATCAAGCACTCACAAGAAATTTGCTAGTTTTTAAACATGGTTAAGGAAACGAAATTAGCAGAAAATGCTACTTACTTGTCATCTTTGGTAGTTCACAATGATAGCTCCTTTGGTCTATTCGTTTATTTTTAAACATTGTTGAAAATTGTTGGAACCGCTACTGTTGCGGCGGCCGCCTTGGCCTGCCCTGTCGACTACGCAAGGGTTTGAGCTATGAAAGTGATATCTTGGACTAACTACTCTTTTCGAGATGGACGAATCACATACCACAGCCGACACACAAAGCTCGTACGCCAGATACTGTTAGGAGACTGGCAGCGCCACCAACTGCTTGGTCGGATAAAAATCTATTTAACATTACTAAAACCAATTGATAACAAGAATACTAAATTAATCGCTTAAGAAATATCATAAGTAAGATTAAGACTTTAAAATAATTGCAAGACAGAACAGAGATCAAGTTTTATTGTTTTTTAATTCAACGTTCATTTTTAAAACGGGTTGTAGAGATGAGTGGAGCTAAGTATAACACATGGTTTTGTGTTTCAAGAAGCGTACCAAACAGCCGTGCAGGGTGACATTTCTTGTAACGAACGGAATTCGGTTTGCATCGAACACAGAATAAGTCCTTCAACTTTGGATGTTGCCTACGCATGAGTAATTCCTCAGTTTCCTAAGGTATTCTTTCCTCCATGTTTGGTTTCAAGATTCGCCTGTCCTGTTGTTCCCCACAAGAATTTCGAACTGACGCTGCGATCAGTCGGAACACAATCGAGCTTCCGGGTAGCCGTATGTAAAGCCCTAACCAGACTGGCTGCTCGCGGCTGCACGCTGACGCACTATGGTGTAAAAAAGACTTCAATATTCGTCCTTAACGCAATACCAACCACACGATTGCTGCAATTTTGACCTTGTAGGCACGTAGTCACGCATAGCTTCGCACGAAATTTGCTTCTGTCTGGAGAGGCCTTAACTCGTCCATCTCGAAGATCGTAGTTAGTCAAAGGTCAGTATCAGTATGCTGCCTCCAGTCGACTACCGCAGCCATTATTATAGCGTCCTTAACTGTGGCTATGAAGGAGAATCGATGAGTTAAAGAATAATCTTACATTTATTGACCGACGATTAAAAATTGCGTTACATCGACAATCAATACTTACAGATGGAAAATTAGTAGCTCAGACATCGGCCATATAGAATCGAATAGTTCGAAGTATTGCAGAACCTCATGTCACAGACATACACAATGTTTTGCCAATTTAGTAGCTAGAAACACTTAATAGTATAACCGTTAAATAAGAATTATTATACAGATTTTGAACTGGTAAATTAATGGCGATACACAGGCCTACTCGGAGGTGGCTAGGGTCTCCATCCCATGTAGTCAACATGTTAATAAAATCTTAAACAGCCACAGTCATCGATCCTATTGCTTCGGTATTCAGGGAGCCAACCATGCGACTAGTTTTCGGTCGTCCTGGCACACTAATTCACTACATACAAAAGACTTGCTGGAGCATAGCGCCCCACCGCAAATGCTTACGGAAGAATGACAATTATACCTAATCCCACAACCCTTGTATACGAGCAAAGTTGATCCAAAAGTTCCTGCTCTGTAGGGAGCGAACTGTAGTGATGATTGTAACAACACAACCGTCTGCACATTTGCTTCAGGTGGTCAGCCAAAAATCCATCCTCACACTTCTGATGTCACGAGTCGTACCCCAGCCCATTCACATTTGGCCGTGACAACCATAGAAGTGCAAACTTAAAGCTGGGGCATCACAGCTAAAGAATACGTTAATACTAAAGTAATTCACGATTGGAAAAATAAAGTTTACAATGCTTCCAACATGTACTCTGATGAGGTTACATGCAAAAAGACATTACATTATGTTTTTACACATAATAACTTAATTAAACCCCCGAACCACCGGATCACTACCTAACAGTGCCAACACGATTTAGGCAGCGCTACAAATGCGTTCCTTTAAAAAGACATGTTAACATTAATAATTAATATAGCATTCCATGAGAGCACAAAGAAGAGGCATGCATTAGTACATTAACATCTGACATAGCCCTAATTATCCTAATTAACATCTAACATAGTCCTAACGGAAAGAAAGCTTGATTGATCGATACCGTGGTTTCTCCGGTACATTTGTTGACACTTTACTGGAGAGAGAGAGAGACTGATGTTCGCTCTTTTCAACAATTCGAAAAGGACTGGATGCTCCTCCCAGCTATGTTCTGAGACAGGACGATTCCCATCCTCTTGTCAGAACAATCACTGTACAATAAAAGACTACAATAAATCAGGGACTTTTAACACGAGTTTGGATAGTAAAGCAAGTTTTAACTGCTCGAAAACTTTCTGGTTTAATTCATTCCAAGCAATGGGATCATCTTCATCAGACCATCCGTTAAAGGAGCACACCTTTGTGTACTGAGGTAGGTATTTTTGGTAGTACCCTACCATGGATCTTACTTCAGTTTTAGTATCTGGTCGTTTTAGGCTTGAACGGCCTGC
The DNA here is from genome assembly GCA_023313725.1 of Lithobius niger. Taxonomy (NCBI): domain Eukaryota; kingdom Metazoa; phylum Arthropoda; class Chilopoda; order Lithobiomorpha; family Lithobiidae; genus Lithobius; species Lithobius niger. The sequence continues at coordinate 32,206 of JAHWFP010033214.1, read as the reverse complement.
TCTTTGGCAACGTCCGGTGCTCAAAAACCCTTTAATGACTTTATGTCCAAGGTAAACAGCACTGTCCTTGACTGCTTTAAGGAAAGACTGCACGTTAGTAAGATGCACCTCCCACGTTTCTCACCAACAGCCACATCGTCCTTCACAAACTTTTTACACGAGTCTCTGAAAACAAAATGGTATATTTTTCATACCCACGTTCGTGATCAGGTGGCCAAATTTACCCGGCGAGTAGCTCGTACTGCAAGACTCACCTGCCAAAATCCACGGTTCGGTTCAAAAACACTGATGTACCACCAACGAGCAGCCTTCTCTAAGCATTCCTCAATGTTTGGAATAGGATGGGTATTAGTTTCCATGATCTCATTTGAATCTCAGTAATCAACCACACGTCTGGGTTTTGAACCTTCCGTGCTGACGATTCTCATTGGGCTCCTGTACGGAGAGTACGACTCACGGATCAAGCCAAGTTTCAGCATTCGCTTAACTGCTGCAGTAATTAATTCCCTTTCTGTTTTACTGCGCGGTAATACCGAATAATTTTATAGCTTGTAAACAAATTCGTCCTAACAGGCAAGGTGAAAAACACTTTGGGTCCTTCATCGAAAACATCGATAAGGCCTTGCCTAAGTTTAGAGTAACGTCCCTAACTTCTTAGTGAATCAGGTCCAATAGCTAGGTCCAATTGCACCATCCCAGGAGCAAAGCATCCTGACGGGCTGACTGTTCACCTGTTTCAAGGAGATAGCCTCAGGGGCTTAAGTAGCAGGATCTAACATAGTCAGAATTTACAAACGACTGGCTTTAGTCATAGGCCTGATTGGCCCTACTACATCTGTAATCTGTTGTTCCGTGGGTTCACTAACCATGGAACTAATGCCATAGGTACAATAGTACTGATTTCACATGTTATAATGTTTAGGTGCCAGCCCTGGCTGACCCGCGATGGCGGATTTCACATGTAATAAATGTTTTCTGTGCCAAAGGGAGCTGGCCAGGACTGATGTGCGCCCGCTCGGCCAGTTGGCCCTGGCCAGCGCACCTTATTTTTAACGTGAGAAATCCGAAGCGAGCCCTCTCGCACTCGTAGCTTCGCAATGCAGCCTACTACATGTCAACAAACAAAAGAGAACAGGGAAAAACAAAAACAAACAAAAAAATAGTTATGTGTCAATCGTAAATTAAATAGTGGTTATCACACAGATTGAAAAACACATGGGAGAAAAGAAGAGAGCTAAATTTTCACCTTGTCGTACAAAAAAATCCACGCATTGCGTATCAGCGTAGGAGGTTCGTGATTCATCACACTAATCAACTCTTTATCAGCGTTTGGTACAATAACTGGAATTATTTTTCCTTAAATGATATAATTTTTCCAATTTTATTTGCTTTGTAAATTTCGTGCCATTAAAAGGATTTATTTGGGTGTATACAAAGGAAAAACTGCAGTATAAGGAAAAATAAAGATTTTACCAGTAATTTTTTTTTCTATTTTGAGCAAAATTTAATAAGCCATCTGAATTGAAAACTAACCTATGTCAAAGAGCCATGTTTCAGAGAGAGAACTTATGTTGTCATAATAACAAACTGCTGCAGAATGAAGACGTGACATATTTATAGTATAACAAAGAGAAAATAATACGTTGAAATAAAGTCATACAAACCATATCCACTTTTCTGTTTTTGAACGATAAACTGCCCCAATTAAGGATTCGAACCGTCAATCTTTGAAGACTTTTTTTTATAGATCGACTCTACAATCGCTGAACCACACTGCCAAGATTTAACTATTGGAGCGTCGGTATTGGTATCTATCCAAAGGACATCAGTTGAACAAGAATAGGTTTGGACAATAGTTGCAAAGGGCAGCAGAAATGGGTTTCACACCCATATTGAAACAAAAATATTAACCTACATTTAATAATGCAAGAAATAAAATCGAGTACCAACTTGTACATTATAGTATTTACCAAATTAACGGAAAGAGGTTTGGTGTCATGGAAATGTGTTAACAATAACAAAGTTTAAAAAAAGATGGGTTTATAGCCTGTTGACCGTATTACAAGATCAAAGTGAAAAAAAAAACCCAGAGAAAAGACGAAAAAGTCCGAGGGAAAAATACACTTTTTTTTTTGGGGGGGGGGGGGGGCGATTTAAAGACACAAAAAAATGGTTTTGTGGGTTTTTTTATTGTACATATACGGTAGGTGGCCAGCATCAGATCCTCCTTGCGTCCCCGGTCTTGCCGGTACCGTTCTCAAAAGGTAGTTTTTTCTCCACGTTTTTAGGTCTTCCCAAGGATGACTTAGGGTCTCTTCTCTCAGTACCTTCCTAAAGCACCGAATAGAACGAATCAAACGCACCACTGTTGGTGACAGTTCAGCTCATTTCCTATTATAGCCGTGTTGATGTAGCTTGCTTACGTCAACCTACGTCAGCGATGAATCTGTTTTCCGTACCTCGCGCATGCTCAAAAGCTACACCACTGGCAACCACTCGAAACCACCTCCCCGAGATGGCTTCGCCTGGTTACAACCATTAGCCTAGCCTGGTCCAATCAATTAGCCACGTCTGGTTGCGTTAAAGGTATGACGTAACGAGTGCTTTGTTGAGCTTGTTGATTTTGCTGAGCTGTGATTGCAGTTTCGGAAGGTACTAAATGACTGACCCAACATCACTGCGCGCACGCGACGTCAAGTTTGGAGCCAAACTGTCTCTAGCAGTGGTGCATTCTGTTCGCTCTGTTCGGTAGTTTAGGAAGATCTATCTCCCTGGCCTGTGGTGAAGCCATCGCACGACGGTTGATGAGCAGTTTTACAACTTACGCTTCCAAAATCAAATACCACACGCCCGGACCAGGGAGCAAAAATCTATTTACATGTATTGCATAGTACCGCAAATGTAGGCTACAGCAGCGGTTCCCAACCTTTTCTACAGCATCCCTCCCCATAGGTACTTACCTACAGCAAAGGAAAATCAAGACACACATTATTATTATTTACTAACATTATTTATTATTTATTTATTTGATTTTATTAACTTTTGCCTACAGTATTCCTCCCCATCAGGAGCAATTGTGGCCCCCTGCCCTCCCCATTGTTGTGTAATTGAAAAAAAAAATGCATGATACTGGTAAGACTTAAAAATCTTATAATGTAATTTTATAAAATTGTTGACAGCATGGTTAAGTCTGTCATTGGCGAGAACTTTGCGATGCTTAGTTTAACAAAAAAGAAAGTTGAACACTGATCTTTATATTACGGTCCCGGCAGTAGCTCGCGCCTCCCAAGCAGTTGCCTCACCGGTTGGGAAACACAGGGCTACAGGGTACCACTTCTCTTGTTTATAATCGTGTTAAAGATCACACGATGGCATGAGAAAACTAATATCCTTTGTGAACGCCAACCCACCTGCCTTTCTCTTGGTCAAGAACGCCATCGCATCCGATCGCATCCCGTTCACACCACGGTTCACCCCAACGCGATGACGTCAGTAATCCCCCTCGCGTTCGCGTTTCTCCTAAACGGGAAGGGGCCCGGCGACAAATAACTTTTTTTTACACTGACCCTCCAGATCCCATGCGTCTTCGGATCTCGGGCGTCTTTCAGATCACGTTTTTGGACGGCCAGATTTTGGTTACCCGGACAAGTCTCTTGCGTGCTGGTTTCTGATATTATGTAATTAGCCGGAGCGAGCGAGGCAGGAAATTTGGAAAAATACGGAAAATTGAAACTCATCATTTTAGTGGGTTCCGGTAAGTCCGTGTACAAAAAGTTAAATGTGCCCCGGCCCGGAAAAACCTACGTATTGTTTCCCGCCAAGGCCAACAAAGATAGAAGATGTGTACCTCAATTGACCTCGCCCAGGACCACGCAGCCAACCAAGACGCAGATTCTGTCACAGCTGGTTTTGATTGCACGACACGCTTTTCCCGCTAAAATAGAAGCCGATTCGTCTCCGCTGCAAGAGAACTTCGCAGTAATCAGAGACGTCTCTGCAGTAATTCATTATTCAGGTGAGTCGTCACTGGCTCAAACTTAGCGAGTTTGGTGACAGTACGTAGATCAGAATCCGATGTAATTAATGAAAGAACAACACGTTTAGGACACAGGTAAACAATCGCCCGTCGTAGTTTTGTTTTACGGCCATTTAGACGAAAAGAAATTTCAATCGACTGCGATTTAATTGTAGCTGCATGTAGACATGTTTTATGTTTTATCTGTTGCAATGTTTTGGCTTGCATCATAGTTTATACCCATAGGCACAATAACAGATTAGATTGGGGTTGTCGTTCTGTCATCGGTGTCTGACACTGTCACTGTCTGTCTGACACTGACTGACCGTTGGTTTGCGCTCGTAGCAGCACCGGTTGCTTGGAGTCGGTAGCACCAAATGCGGATAGAAGGTAGCGGGTAGCATAGCATTACAAGCAGGAGTTATACCGTAATATCAGTTACGGCGTTAGGGGTGAGCCATGAACCCCCCCCCTCCCCCCTGCAAACATTTTACGGCCCACCTGCTGTCCCCCCCCCCCCCCGACCCAAAACTCGGGTCACCACCAGAAAATGAAATAATATAAAAAAGCTTTCAGGCTCAACTAGAAATCAAATTAATAAACTGAGCTTTTATTTATTTATTAAAGTGGCACTATCACCGATTGAAATGCGAACGAAAATACCGTGGCGCCATCTAGCGACATTGACATTGTTAACCTTTATAGCTTGCTCGCAGGTGCACGGGGATGAACCAAATTTTCACTCAATAATTAAGGAGGTCGTGGCTTGTTTGTTTCGTGAAAAGAAATGCCGATATGCATTCCTTCGCTTGGTGCAAGCAAACGCTAGATGGTACTACACAGCGCTAGATGTTGTCAGAATTCGTCTGCTTTCAGTCGGTGATAGTGCCACTTTAATTATTTATTTTAGTAGCAACTTTGCGATGTATGTGTAGCCTAATTTATTTTCTGTGTTTATGGGGCGTATTTTCCAAAATATTGGACTGCATTGAAGCTTACGTTACGTTCAGGTTGAATTAAACGGAACAAAAGTGCTAATGCGGCAGTCCTTGGCCCACTCTGTATTCAGATGTCTCCTCTGTCGGCCCCCCCCCCAAACAATTCAGTCCTGACAGCGCAAGGACCGCTGAGATAGTAGCTGCGCTCCACTCGAGGCCCATCAGCTTGCTTCTGTTGAGTGACAGACACGCCAGGAGTCGTTCAGTACCGTACGGCGTGAGGATTGATACCTGAACAAAATGTATGCTTTAAACTTTAAACACGTAACGGTAACGATCAAACTGCGAGACCTGACGCATTTCGAGGGTTTTTCACGCATTCACTTAGTCCAGATATAAATTCCTTTGGGTTCTCAATCCGTACGGTACTCGACGACTCCTAGCGTGTCTGTCACTAAACAGAAGCAAGCTGACGGGCCTGGAGTGAAGCGCAGCTACTATCTAAGTGGGTCTTGTGACACCATCACTGCGTAATATCATGAAGGAAGGAATTAGGTCCTAATTCCTTCCTCCATGGTAATATAGACGTTTGCCGATGAGGCTCAAAATTGCTGACTCTTAGCGCCACGCACCAAAGGCTGGGAACCCTACATGCAGACACTCTGGAAAACAATAAGAAAGGTTTCATTTCATTTGCCATTATTTCATTTCATGTCGCAGTTTTACTGGACCAATTGATAGCTGCTATCAAGAGCACATGTAAAACGTTCTCCCTTGTACACTGTCAACAGTGACGTAGCTATGTTCGTAGGGGCCCCGGTGGCACATAAAATAAAGTGCAGTGTTTGCCACACAAGAAGAACACAGTGGAGCCCCCCACCCCCTTTACAACAACAAAAATCAACAACAATAAAACAATGGAGTTTTTGGCATTTAACGAGACGGGTCATTATTCGTTGGGGGAAGAAAAGAAAAAAAGGATACAAGAATTTTGAAATCCTACCCCCGGCCCAAAAATATGAAAAGCAATGAGGAAATGATGCAGTGCTACCTGCAAAGGGCCAACGTTGTGGGCAGTGACACTGCAGTGCCAACTGATCTCTAAAAAAAGAAAGTCCCACGATTTTAGAAAAAAAGGCAGTGTTTTAAAAAAGGCACAGAAATGTAGCTGTGGCCCTGGGATCTGTGAGAAACGTGCTTTTTTCTCTTGTTGCTCAAAATACAAGTACTACTATAAAGTAAGTTTTTCTGTGCAGCTTATACTTACTCGATTTACCTACTAACACGTAGCTCATAGGTATGGGTGCAGAAATCCACTGGCCACTAGCCAGTTGGCGAATAAATTAGGCAGGTTGGCGATTAAAATATTTGTCCAATAGCCAATTTGGCCGGTGGATTATGATACGGCTGAAACAAACTGGACGTATTTTCCCTTCTTGTTGGTAAATTTTATAAGGATTTTTCATCAGCTTTCCGATGGACTTGATCCCAAGCTATAGCTCTTCGTTTCAGAAATTAAGACAAGAAATGTTACGGATAGGGAGGATTTCTTTATTTTCAAACAAGTTTTCAAAACCTGTGTTCATTCAAGGCCAGTGAAAATACCACAATTTATAAGACACTTGTGCTTCACAAATTGTGTTGATCATCACATCTAGATTGAATGAATTTTTATTTTATTGGTGACAAAACCTTTTTAAATTGGCGACAAAGGTTTCTCAGTTGGCGACTAAAAATTATGCTGTACCGACCAATGGCGAGTTCAAAAATTGTGAATCTGCACCGATACTCATAGGGTAACCATTTTCCCTAATGGTTACTTCTGAGGTGAGAAATGGTTAAATAACGAGTTAGCTCTATTGGTATTGAGGACACAGGCATGGAATTTGCGCCCTTGTATCTGTGTGGCTGCCTGAGGGGTTCTTTTTTCTTAATTCTTTATTTACTTAAGGGATAAAAATAAATACCTTGGTTCTCAAAAGTGACAAACCAAAGGTCGATATGGTTAGGCGAGCGAGCCACTTTTTACGCTATATTTTTAAGCTCTCAAAGTCGGGTACGGTATGGCACTGCAGCCTTTCTCTTTTCATTGGGATGAACAATTTTTTCTATTGTGGACCTTTCCTAAAAATGACATAAAATAATTCGAAAAGCACACGTTTTAAAACCTGCTCGTCATAGATATGAAGCATGACTGAATTATCAAGGTTTTAGTGTGAATTGTGCACCCAACATCGAATAAAATAATGTATGTTGGAAAAAATGAATATGATGCTAAAAAAATATTCAAATCACAAAATTCAGTTTTCTGAATCAAATCATTCAAATCACAAGTTCATTTATTTTTTGCTGCAGGATAGGTTGATTTTTTTTGCGTTGTTAAAGGACAGTTAAACTAGCGTATAAAACTGTGCAATTAAAATGAATGCTAACTTTGTAGTATTGGCCAAGTTAAGAAATACAGGTGGTGTTATTGCTGGGCATTCTTTACCTGAATAGTAGCTTATCGTTTGTCTACAGCCAGCATTTGCTGGAAAATGGGCTCTTGTTTAGCTACAGAACGCCATGTTTAGCCTAATACCGAAGTAAAATAAAAAAAAAATTAAACTTTGCGCAATTTGATGAGTGCAGAATTTTTTATTTAACAATAAAAAAAAGTTATGCGAAACAATGTTATTTTTGTTCGCGGCCTAAGCACACTAAAATTCTGATAAACTCAAATGAACCAACTTATTTGAGGCACGAGTTTCACGTCCGTATTATCCTGTATTCGGAGTAGAATTCCTGCAGTACTCACTCCAGAGCAATGCAGTTCAAAAGCTCTCGAGGTGGTAACTTATTTCAGTTGGCCTTCTCATGAAAGACTGGTAGATTATGAGTTCGTGATGCAGATTGAAGAAAAAGCACCCTCTGGTGATCAATGTCATATTTTGTGCAGTATTTGAACTCAAATCTTACCAGGTATTGTTAAACTACGGTAAATCCTCTATTTGTGGCTGGGTCCTCAATTGTAGCCGGGTGTTTTTCTCCAATCATGATTTAGTAGTAGCCGGTCTCTAGTTGGAGCAAGGTCAAAATGACTTGATTTTGAAAATATTCTTTAAAAGTGCACGTCCATCACATAAACAGATACCATGTCCAAATTATAGAGTAACGGTAAAAGCATTCATGTGACATTATTTACCGTTTTTAATGTCAGACACACGTTCTACAAGTATTGATACCGTAAATTTCCTTTCTAAATTTTGTAGTAGCCGGTCTCTAATTGCAGCCGGGTCAGAATGGCTTGATTTTTAACCAGTTGACCGGGATACAAATAGAGGATTTATGGTATTTAATGTAAATATTGACTCTGGTTTTGTCCCAACTCATCGGCTTGAAGCCTGGAACATTAAGGGATTCCTGAACCCGAAGACATGCGTGGGTGTTCAATAACAAGAGTCAGGGTAGTTGTGACATCATGAGCAGCATTGGCCAAAGCCCACACTGCCTTTTATGCTTTGTTGACAGCCATGTGCACACTACAGTAGGGCACTGGCCCCAAGAGGGAAACATGCCGGCAAAACAATGGACACACTAGTCACCCACACTAAATTGTGAGGGCACTACATAATACAATTCTAACAAAACAAACTTAGTCACCTTATTAAAATGTATGTCAGTCCCCCCATACTATTATACGACGTCACGTTATTATTTTCGTAACAATATTTTAACAATAGTTAGAAATATATTTCTAGTCGTCGGCACGAAAATTTCTTCTACCTGTAAATTTAATTGCATTTAGTTCCTGGGTGCTCTTTATGTCTTGAGGTTTTTTCGCTCTCAAGATACGGCCAGTGCGAAACCCCACTGCGCATGCGTCATGCGCAGACTCCTATAAAAGCAGACGGCCGCGGCATAGCGGTCATGTCTTTTTCCTCAAGCTCTTGTCGAAGACGGTCACTCAGAAGAACTCTCCAGCATCTTTCGCTTCTACATCTACTGGCCGGTTGAAATGCCTTCGCCCTGAAGATCCATCATAGCAAGTCTCGTCCAAAATAACTTTTGTCGAAAGCCTCTCGCCTTGAAGATCTCTCGCGAAAGTCTCCCGCCCGAAGATCTTTCGTCGAAGCTTCTCGCCTAGAACATCTTTCGTTGAAAGTCTCTCGTCCTGAAGATCTCTCGTTGAAAGTTTCTCGCCCTGAACATCTTTCGTCGAAAGCGTCTCGCCCTGAAGCTCTTTCATCAAGAGCCTCTCGCCCAACATGGACTCTTCGGCTTGTCGATCCCCGACCCCACTCGCAAGTCCTCCAACCTGTAGACCCAAGCATCGTAGCTCTGCCCTCTCCTGCTCACCCATCAACGTCAGCAGTCCCTCACCGTTCCACTGCGTCACCAATTCCTTGTGGTCAACGCCGACTTTCGTCTCACATTTCATCGACCTGCTCATCCAGCGCCCAACACGGACCTCAGTTGCCGCCTGATGGATCTTCGTTCGCAGCATCCCGTCAATGGAGTCGTCAACCCGATGAATTGCCGGCTCATGAAATCCACTGCCTCATGCATCGTGCAATCAAATCAAAGAGTTCTCCAACAAGAACAAACTGGCAACCCTGCCCCGCCACCCTCTACACATGAAAATTCCTTTATTTGTGAATTGGTAGCATCGTCTGACTATGATTGTGAGGGAAAGCAAACCCCAAGAACATCACCTCCGGTAAACAAACGTCGCTCAACCACCTCATCCTTGGACCTACAACGCCTTCTTTGGTGCCATTATCCATCGTGACGACGGCTTAGACTCGGCATCTGCCCTTGGAACACGCCAGCGTACCTTACCCCAAGTAAACTTCGAACAGCAGCCTCTCGACCCATATTATGATTCCTTGCAAGCCGACATCGACTCGACAGCAATCCCTATCTTCGATCTCCTGAAAGCCGTCGAAGCCATTGTCCCAGATGATTACCTTTACAAACCTGGACCGACCCTTACTTCAAACAAAAACAGAGGCCTGTCAACTGGGTTTGACTGGTCTTCGGGACAGGAACAACAGAGAAAGCAAGAATCAGCCAATCAACAACTCTACTCACTACTCTGCTTCGCACTGGAGGCTCTCTTTTGGAGAAAGGCGAACCCCTCGAACTAGTCAAGGACCCACCTCGACCCGGCCAGGAATCCTGGTTCTTCCACTCATCCATCGATGGCGCAGCAATTCCGAGGCAATTCGAAACCTACCACCAGACAGAATTCTTCCCCACCGAAGTTAAAATGGATTTCGGAACGGCCTTGTTCATCCCCAAATGAGCTGAAGTTCCAACTGGCGTCCTTAAAGAAAATGACTGGATCTTGCGCCTAGGCCTGCGCGCCGAGTCCCAAGCTGACGTTCTTGGCACCCCAATTAACGCTCTTTATGAAAGATTAGCCCTGGAATCAAGCCAATGAAACATCAAACACCTGCACTTCTTCATTATCGAACTGTTCAAAAAGATGTTTTTCGCCACCTTCCATGCCGTCAACTGGTTCGCCAAGGCTCTTTTTAATTCAAACCTCCTGCTTTGGGACATTGCTCTTGGAACAGCGTCCAACTTTTAAACGCCTCAACCAAGCACATCCTCCGCAACTTACCCCTTCACGAATCTGACACTCTGTTTGTGCAGAGATCTTATTCCCACTTGGACATCTCTCGCAAACCCAAGCCACCTCCAAAGCCGAGCTCTAATCTGCCCTTTGGGAAACCACAACCAAACAACACTTTAATGACACCAGGGACTCGCCAACCTGCCAAACCTCAGTCCACCCCTTCTCACGGGAACTCTCAACCCGCCACACCTCACTCCACCCCTTCTCACGGGAACTCTCAATCTTCTCGTGAAAACAGTAAACAGCCCTTTCGTGGAAGGAAGCCAGTTGGCGGACGACTCCAACATTTTCAACCGGCTTGGAAACTGATCACATGCGCCCCTTTCCATAATCTCCCCTGGCTTTCAACCCTCCTTCACAATGAAACCCCATCTCCTAACGTCACCTCCATGGGAATTCGCAACCAGACCTTCCCCACCACAAACCTCGGAAGTAACCTAACTCTTCAACAAAAACGCCAACCGCCTCTTCCCCGATCATTCCAAATCTGGATTCTACAGCTCCATTTTCCTCAGACCAAAGAAGTCCGGTGGCAAAAGAATGATTTTCAATCTCAAGCCACTTGACCAATTCATGCACATGACTCACTTCAAAATGGAGACCCTGGAATCCATTCGACTTTCGCTAAATCCCGAGGAATGGACGTTTTCCGTCGATCTAGAAGATGCCTACCTTCATGTCCCGTTACACCCGGCATCTCTCCACTACTTTTGCTTCATGTACCAAAACAAAGTGTACTAAGTCCAAAGCCTTCCGTTCGGACTAAATGCTGTCCCCAGAATTTTCACACTGATGCTGAAACCTGTCCTCAATCACCCTCACCACCATCAGGTCACCGCAAACGCCTTCCTCGACGACTGGCTCCTCAACAACAAGGACCTTCAACAGCTGCTTCACAATAGAAAGTTCACCATCCACCTTCTACAGTCTGGGCATCGGCATCAACTGGAAAAAGTCGAGACTCGCCCCCTCTCAACTATTCACCTTCCTCGGTGTGGAGATCAACCTGCAAGACGGAACTGTGACTTCCTCAACAGAACGGAAGAATGACCTTCTCGCTCATGTCCAGTCCTTCTTCCAGTCAACCAACCACTCTATCACGTTTCTGAACTCCCTCATAGGGAAAGTGGACTTGATGGCCGATCTCTTACCTTATGGCAGATGGATGACTCGCCCCTTCCACCACTTTCGGATCGACATGTGGGGCTCTCACCACCCAACACCCAAAGCCACCTTGCCCTCCGGCAGAAACTTTCCCTGGGAGTGCCTGCATTGGTGGACAAACAAAACCAACCTCTCCAGAACGGTTCCTCGACACGAACCATCCCCAGAACTTCTCCTCACGGATGCATCCCAAACGGGATGGGGTCGAGCACACATCCAACAACATGACGCATCAGGAACCTGGCACTTCCGACCATATCAACGTCCTCAAAATGAAAGTAATCTACAACGCCCTCGATCACTTTCGGCACCTTGTAGCAAACAAAATAGTCCAAGTTCAAGCCAACAACAACACGGCTGTGGTCTACATCCGAAAGGAAGGTGGAACCAGATCCCGTCCTCTCCACCTCATCACTTCAGAAAGTTTCAGACTGTGAGGAACTCAGCACAACCATTCAACCACTCCACGTTCCTGGCAACCGGAACGTGATAGCAGATGTCCTTTCTCGCAACAAACCACCATCAGGAGAATAGACTCTCAAAATATCAATCTGCAAATCTCTCTTCAACATATGGGGCAAGCCAATGATCAACCTATTCGCCACGAGGCACAATGCCAAACTTCCCCACTTCATCAGCCTAGTCTCGGACGACAAAGCCTGGGCCGTGGATGCACTAAGCTTTCCTTGTAAACACCTGTACACCTATCCAGGGTTCGTACACAGCCTTGAATTCCTTGAAAAGCATTAAATTTGAAAACCGAAAATTCAAGGCTTGAAAAACCTTGAAAATTGGAATTTTAGTTGTAGGAGCGGAGCTTGGAATGGCCTTGAATTTTGTGAGTGCACTTGGTATGGACTGAGGTTAATGCCATAACAGTAATATTAATTAAAGACAGGAAAGCCAAAGGCTCACAAGAAATAACTAAATACTGATGCAAACCTATTTACGTTGCCTTTTGGACTTAATGTCAGACTGCCTGAGCAGAGAATCAAACCCAGGACCTTTGAACCCAAAAGCCGAGGTCCTACCGCTGAGCCATACTGACACGGCCAAAAGGAAACGTCCATAGGCAGCATTTAATACGTGCATATATACATATAAACATACACTTTCCAATCGCCCTCCAGTCCCTCCAGTGGCGATTGGAAAGTGTTTATATGTATATATGCACGTGTTAAATGCTGCCTATGGATGTTTCCTTTTGGCCGTGTCAGTATGGCTCAGCGGTAGTACCTCGGCCTTTGGTTTCAAAGGTCCTGGGTTCGATTCCCCGCTCACGCAGTCTGACAAATAAGTCCAAAAGGTAGCGTATATAGGTTTGCATCTGTATTTAGTAATATTAATTTAGGTGTAAAATTAAATGAATGTACAGAAAAACTTAAATAAATAAATAGACGAAGATCTCCTCGGATTGGAATGGAAATAGAAAAAGAGGTGCCATGCAGTGCAAGCAATTTTTCCCAGAAGGAGCAGGTGAGCAAGTGGTGTTCCACTGGCTGTATTTCTCATTCCTCCATGTTCATTGGTGGCGGGAGGAGGGGGGTTAGCTTCCTACTGCAAACTAAGAACACAATGGTGCCAACATGTGGCAAAATACTGGAATTTTAAAAGATAATTTTGAGAATCTACTGTGTAAAGAGCCTTGAAATTGGTCGTAAGCTAGACTTGAAAAGCCTTGAAAATGGCTTCGTCTGTTTTGTACGAACCCTGCCTACCTCTTCCCACCATTCAAACTTCTACCTACAATCCTCACGAAGATCAAACAGGCCCAGGGGATATTCCTGCTAATCGCACTGAATTGGCCTGCAGCCCCATGGTTCCCTCAACTCCTAAACCTCCTCATAGATCTTCCAAGAGAACTTCCCGACCACTCGGATCTACTCACTCAGCAGAAGGGAACAAAGCTCCACCCAAACTCCTTTTACATCTGCACGGGTGGCTACTATCATCAAACTTATCAAAGAGGCAGGAATATTTGAAGAACAGGCCACAAGAATCGCAAGCAAAGCAATTCTTACCTCCACCAACAAACTCTACAACAGTCACTGTTAGCGATGGTTTCATTGGTGTAAGCGAAAGAAGGTTATCCCCCTATTCCAGAATTCCTAGTCTTTTTCATGGACCTTTTTAAAGACTGACTCAAAGGCTCCACCATCCTTGTCTACCACTCTGCATTAAACTCTTGTCTTCAAAGCTGCAGGAAACAAACATCTCCTTGAAGACTTTCGAATCTCCATACTACTGAAATCTTTTGAAGTTGAACGACCTTCCATCCACAGAGTCTTTTTCCCAATGGGACCTTCCACTCGTTCTGAAATTATTAACGAAGGAGCCATATGAACCCATCCAAACCGGCCACATCAACCACCACTCTAGGAAGACAGTGTTCTTAACTTAACTCGCCGCCAGTCTCAGAAGCAGCGAAATGCAAACTCTCTAATGACCCCGCTTACTGCTTCTTCTTTGATGACTGCAAATTCATTCATATGAGGCCTTGTCTCGACTTCCATGCCAAGACACAAAAACCCTCAGAACCTTAGAAGCCAATAATTATTCCAGCGCTCACGAACATCAATGGCGATGAACCCGAGAGAACACTTTGCCCAGTACGGGCCCTTCGCTATTACATCAAACGAACATCTGATCCTGAATGCTGAAGAGGCCTACTTCAGCTATTCCTACCCTTCACTAAAGGCACAAATGTGACCTCAGTTGCTATGATAGCAAACTGGATCAAGATAGTTATTCACAGGGCATATGATGACCTGAACATCAGCTGCACAGTTAACAACATCAAAATTACTGCACAAGAACTCGGGGCACTCTCAACCTCAAGGTGTTTCACAATCAAATCTCCATCGCCTAAATACTCCAAGCAGCATCATGGAGAAGCCAAACTGTCTTCATAAGTCACTACTTCAGTGACATGACAAGACAGGAAGATAGTCAGCACTGTCTGGTTTCCATCGTGACAGCCAGATGTGTCGTTCAACCTCCCTTAAGCAATTAACGCAGAAACGTAGGCCTCCAGAAGACGGACGCAAGACCCCCTCTGAAGACCCCCAGAAAACGGAAACAAGACATCATTTCTAACAAAATGGCCCCTTTCAGCGCCATCACATCCTACGAAAGCGATGCAAATACCTATTTCTGTTTTTTTTATCAATACAGTGTGAAGTTTTGATAAACTTTTGGGGGTAGCTAGTCCGCAACCCGGGGTAACCCGTCATGATAGTGCCCGCTACCTATATTGACAAGGTCAACTGTAACTGCAATTAAATTTATAGGTATTTTCGTGCCGACGACTAGAAACCTAAATTTTTAGGGGGTCAAAATTGGTTTCTATCGTCTTATCGAAAATGTATACTACGTGTATATACCCACCCTACCTCCCCTCTTGAGCAACCATCATGGTTAACATACCGAGAAGAAAAGAGAAGGCCGCCGCGCCACAGCCGTCCACTTTATAGGAGGGCTGCGCATGATTTGCATTGGGGTTGCGCACTGGCCTTATCTAGAGAGCTAAAAAACCTCAAGACATAAAGAGCACCTAGGAACTGAATGCAATTAAATTTACAGGTACTGAACGCGTATAACCGGCCTCCCAGATAACCCGCACCACTAAAAAATAAGGCAATTGTGTAAAAATACTTTCGTGTAACCCGGACCCCCGTATAACCCGCGGGTAATCTACAAGTTTTAACGAAGTTTTAACGACCTCACTAATGCATACTGTAATGCCAGGCCGTTGGCCTTCTAACACATTTATTATCTTGCTATCCACGGTAACATAAAAACTATTTTTTTTTGTACTATATACTACCTTTATACTGAATATCTTTTAGCACATTTAACGATTGGTACCGAAAATAACCAGCAGTGCACGTCCGTGAAAAACACCATTCCTAACGCATGCTAAAGCAGCTTATCGGTTAGGCGCTCCAAGCGCTTTTCTCTATGTGCAGGAACAGGAAATTGACCAGCACTGAGTAAGCGATCAAGCATGTGATGCTCGAACGCAGAACGAAATTGGCTGCTATTAATAATAAGTTGGTTTCAAATTTCGATATCTACATAATAATCCTGGAGGCCGACTAAAAGGAAAACCGGAAGGACAACAATCACTTTAATCGCATCTCATTGTTTTCATGCACGTGTTATGTCTTATTTTATTTATTTTATTTTATTTAATCTTACAGGAGTCTATCAGCCTCAGCGCTATGCACTCCTTCTACACACTTACTCTATCTTACACTAAACTTAAAACTATACATAGTGTCAAACAATATTTGAGAACAACAGTCTTCTAACACCACCACAGTCCATTTCCGAGTCTACTCTAGGAAACGCCTAGTTGCCGCACAAAACCCCAGAACTATCCGGAGACCGACCCTTGTGCTCCTGGCACTAAGCGGGACACCCAAAACGTCCATAAGGTCGCCGCAACCCCTTAGGCCCACCCGCCGAAACTGTGCCCATCGTCTACACTCTAACAAGAAATGCCTCACAGTCTCATCACCCTCCCCACATTCACACAGTGGCGAGTCCCTCCACCCAAGCCGACACATGTGGGCATTGAGGAGCGCATGCCCCGTCCTAAGACGGGACAGGACCCCTGCCTCCCGTCTAGAAAACAGGAAAATGACTGCAAAACTGGATACAGATCCCGATGGGCTAGGGTACACAAGACCTGATCCAAGCCTTCTGCTCTGGAGAGAGCATCAGCAGCCTCATTCCCATGAATTCCACTGTGGCCTGGACCCCACCAGATGTTAACCACACAGCCCTCGTGCGCCGCCCGCCGAAGATTAACCCCGATTTCAAGCGCCAGCGGGTGCCACACCCACAGCAACTGAAAGGACTGCTTGAGAAAGGAAATCCCCGTGGCGGAATCCGAAAAAATTCCCAAACGAGGCACACGAAGATCCAGACCAACGTCAAGCGCGACAGCTAGCGCCACGAGCTCCTCCACAAAGCTAGAAGGGACAAAGGGAAACCGTCGCGAATAACACTGCTTAAAATCCTGGACAAACACCTCCACCCCACCTGACCACGTATCCCGACAGAAGGAGGCATCACAGAAGATGCGAACCTCACCATCCACACCCTCATCATGGGACCCCTGCTCAAGGTGAAACACCTCAACCAGCCCACCACACCACTCCGAGGGACATGGCGGTCGTACGACCATGGGCAACCGGAAACTTCTGAGACACCCTCTACCCAGCAAGGAGACACCCAAGCCGAATGAACTTAAGCGCTGCCGCGCGAGCGGTTCCAGCAAGCCATAGTCACATACAATCCTTGCAACAGGGTCTGCCCCACCCCTAGCAACAGCTCGGAGGCAAACTGCGGCCAACAACTCCCTCGCCCTAACACGGACAGGTTGCTCACCAGCCTCCACCAGTAAAGCCAGCACTGGGGTAGAAGGCAAGCGTTGACAGGAACTTGCACCCTCTCAAGAGCCCTCCTGCTTGTGGCCAGGAAAGGCAGATGGAAGTCTGCAGCAGCCCTGATATACACCCTGTAGAAGGTAGACGGGACTGCACGTCTAGCCAAATGCCTGTTGGAGGACAGGGCCTTGAGGGTCCTGTGCCGCGAGACCAATGCCTCCCTGACCACCTCGACCTCATCTGCCCACGACAGCTGGCAGTCCAGCTGGACAACAAGGTAACGGACGCTCCGGAGGCAGTCACCACCACTGAACCCACACGCATCGTCACCGGGACAAACGGGCAGCGAGAGAAAACTTCCGTCTTGGCCTGAGACAGTGCCAATCCCCTTGCTGCCAAAATCTCCTGCCCCGTGCAACAACCACCTCCAACTCTGCCAAGGGGGAGGGTACGTCCCTGCTGACCACCCAAACTGCGACATCATCGGCGTATGCCACAACGTTGGTCAACAGAGCGAGCTCCTTCGAAACCTCATTGATGGCCACCACAAAGAGCTGAGGGGGGGGAGGTTCAGACAGCTACCCTGGGGTAAGCCATGATCCGTGCTACTAACGCTGGACCAATAGCCACCCACTCAGGTTGCGCAACAAACCTAAAATGGCAGTGACCAGCTCACCACTGACACCATGTCCCAGAGGGACGCCTCCACCCAATCCAGGTCAACTGTGTCATATGCGGCCTTGATGTCCAGAAACACCACCGCGACAGTGCAGTTCTCTATCCAGGCTTCTCTGACGCTCGACTCCAGAAAGAGAATAGCATCCTGGGCACCCATGTGCTTACGGAAACCAAACAGCCAGTCACCGAACTCCAGATGTGCCTCCAGATGCCTCGCCAGCATGCGCTCGTAAACCTTGCGAACGTAAACCTTGCGAACACAAGAGAGCTGGGCAATGGGCCGGTAACTAGTAACCGTGGAGCGAGGCTTCCCTCTGCCCAGGAATGGGGTCAGGACAGAGAAGAGCCAAGCCTCCGGGACCGGGGCCCCGGCAAACCTAGTTTGCAGAAAAGCGAGAAGATCCTGGCGTGCCTCAGCTCCGAGACCAACCAACTGCCCGTAGGTGACTCCCTCTACCCCTGGCGCACCACCGACCCTACAGGATGCTAGAGCAGCATCTAGTTCAATGCACCCCAACGGGCAGTCCGTGTCCGGAGCAGGATGAGGACCAGGTCTGGGTCCCAAAGGGGAGCCATACACTGCAGAGAAATTCCGCTGGAACTCTTCCGCCATCCGTACACCCCGCAATACCACCCCGCCCGAGTCAAAAACCCAGGACACCACAGACTTCCTATCGAGAGGCCGCAGCAAGCTCCAAACCTGGGATGGCCGGCTACCATGAGAAATATTCTCACATAACCGACGACCATACTTCAGTTTCTCACTGCGGAGAATAAACTGTTTCTCGTCCGACACTCCACAGAAAAAGAACCACCGAAAATCCGAGGGCTGCCTGCAGAACTTCCTCCGCGCACCACGCCTGTCACGCACAGCAATGGAACAGGCCCTGGTCCACCATGCTGGCTGTACCCGGCTCCGCAGACCATGTCTCCTGCGACGACCCGACCACCCACCTGAGTTACCCCACCTGGCCATCCATGGGGCAAAGTCACCCAGGATATCCCCAAGGGCAACTGGACACCCCCCGGGAGCGGGACCACTGGGCTGCCAGGAGCTCCAGACTCCTCTCTGGAAAGCGCTACAGGGAAGTGGTCGCTGCCCCTGAGGTCATCCGAGACACCAAATGAAAACTCCTCAAACACACAACTAGAGCACATGAATAGATCTATCACGGATTCCTGGAATACCCCGCCGTACCTCCTAACGAAAGTTGGAGACCCGTCATGCACCACTACCAGGTCAAGTTCCTCCAGCGACAACTCAAATAGCCTACCCCTCGAGTCACACTTTCGGCTGCCCCAACTCCAATGGTGGGCGTTGAAATCTCCCCCAACGACAAGCGGCCCTGGGAGCGACTTCACCCATTCAACCCACTCCGCCCTATGGACTCCCCCAGTTACGTGAACCGTTACACATGTCACCCAACCTGAGCCCCACCACACCCGGACAACACATGAATCCACCCCCGGACAGCCCCGGGTAGCTACTGCAACACAAGGCAAATGATCACTGACTAGCATTTGCACATGGGAACCACCACTCCCAGTAAAAGCAACATAGCCTGACATTGACAACAGCACCCCTGGGGGAAGACGAACCACCAAAAGGCCCAGAATTTTAGATCGATAACAAAGCTCCTCCACCTCATGCAACTTTGGTAGAACCCCCCCTAGTGTTCCAAGTACAAAAAACAAACAATTATATGAATCGGGCAACACACCCTATGTCCCCGGCCCATCTTCCACTACACCTCCTACAACACTCAGACCAGACACCTGCGACAAATCAAATTCAACAACCACACTGTTTAAACTGTTGCACTCAGACCCCTCCAGAGCCACAGCACCGGCCACCGCAACCGCATCATCGTTTCCCGTAACGCAGGTCACTTCCACACACTCCGCACCACTACCACAGCTATCACCAGGATCACCCGCAGCAATGGGAATGACCACATCCGCCGCCACCTCTAAGCACATAGCATCACCAAGGTCAAGAGTCTCTGCCCCTTGAGGTGGGGGTGAATCCGTAGCATGAGGACTCTCACACTCACACTACCACTTCCACCACCACTGATAGCCTTACCCTCCACGCTAGGCTCACCCAAATCTGCCATCTCCCCAGAATGCGTGACATCAACATCTAGAGCATCAAATTGGTTGCAGCTCAGAACTTGCACCTTTTGAGATGGAGGCGAATTCACCAGACGAGGACGCTTTTTGTTTCGCCTCCTCCGCTGCTGCGACCACTCACCAGATGAGGGTGGGGGGCCCGTGGAGGCACCCTCTTCAACAACACGATCTGACTCCACAACCACACCGCACATAGGCTCAGAGGTACGACTGACTGGACGCATGCCATCCTCCCCACCTTGCACATCAGCTCTCACATTGGCCGCCTGACGTTCGGCGCGTCCTCGGACGTGCGCACACGGGGCCTCCCGAGGGAATGCAGAATTGCAGGAGGCACAAAACACATTCGGACAATACTGAATCACGTGACCCCGCGTTCCACAACGGAGGCATCGGGGAGCCCTGTCAGCCACAGACAGCAACGTCGGAACACCATTAACACCTACAATGTCAGGCACGTCGTCGAGCACCACAGAACTTCTGAGTCGGAGCACCACAGTGCGGACCCCGGTATGGCAATGGGTCAGCCCTTTGATATCATGGAACTCATATTTGTGGCTTAGCACCTCCCCATAGTTAGCCAGCGCACGCCCTATATCCGATGCTGTTGTCTCCAAGAGGAGCCAATGGAGCCTCATCCGGAGAAGACACTCCTGCAGATCATAGACACTCGCCGCAAACCCGCCGAGGGATAACTTCTTCGCCGCCACAACCTTCTGCTTCGCTGTTGCATTGGAGAAGCCGATTTGTAAAACGTTATTGACTCGAAGCCAGCAAATACCTGACACATGCTGCAAACTAACCAAATCCGCAAGGGCATTCCTCTACCAGTGTGGTGTGATACGGCTTACCGGCCTGGTCTGCAACAACTACAACAGAATTGCGCATATCAAAATTAGAAAGTCTGCCCCTGTACAGTCTTTTGACCCAGGTCAAGCTCCTGTCACCCAGATCCAACCCACACTCTGATGGATTTGACTCATCCCCGCCATTCCCAGACAAACCTGCTGAGCGCTTATGCACAGCACCAGCATACGAGGATGGCTTGTTTTGGTCAGAAGAATTTAAATCACTTCCCCGCCTAACGTAAAGCCGGTCCTCAACCAGACCCAAAGTACCATTGTTATCAATATTGTCATTGTTGGACTCACTAACACTATTGATCGTAACACTCACATTGCTGCCATTGTTCACATTGTTAGGGCCCTGGTTCAATGGTAGAGCCAAACTCCCGACATCAGCAGTCAACACACCAAACAAATTTAAGTCTACTTCGTCAATACCTCTCTGCTCTGCCAACTCCAGCACCCGATCATAAACATCAACTGACACTAAGCCAGAGTCAATATCTCGCTGCTCCAACACCCTATTTCGTTTCAAACTCACTAAGAAGCTCTTGACTTTTTGCTTCACCGCCATTTTGCCATGTATTTGCTACGGTGCCTAACAATTCCTGATGCACATGCTAAGGATTGAAAACTATCGTCCAAACCGTTGATTGTTGATGGATAAAATGAAAGAAACCCATTCCTTTGAAACCCTTTGAAAGAATCCATGTTTCACCTAAATGCGTATAGTTTTAAATCAAACTAAGCTACGTTATGAATTTCGAGACCTGTTGGCAGCTGGAAACGATGCAATGGCTTATTTGATTCGCAGATGAAGGCTTTCACAGCTGAGCTGAATTGTTTCAAAGTGGACAGCAATAATCACTGTTGAGAACGAGGCTGGTCATTGCTATCTTGCAAAGTAGTCGTTTACAATGAAAGCTCTGTGAGTGTAAACAAAACAATAATGAGCCATTGTTAGGCCGCCATAGGCCGGCAATTTACTTCTTTCCTCTCCCAGAAATGGAAAATGCCGAAGCAGCCGTGCTAAAGGTTTCAACTTTTGTTCTACGAAAGATTATTTATTGACTTCCCACAAAAAAATTTTTTCATGCAAAGATGATGGTTCAGCGCTCACATTCTTTAAATGGTGCATCCTGTGATTTCAGCCACTGGATGCGCAGATTCAGTGACTGAGGCAAACAAAAATCACCGTTTGTCAGCCAGTGTGCACAAAAATTGAATTGAAGAAATTTTAATCCGTGAAAGCGTTTCTTAGCCATTGTGTGCGAAAATGGGAGTGGGAGTGAGGGGGTTGAGAGTAGGGAGTGGGGCCGGAAGGAGGGGGGGAGTGGGTCTGTAAACTTAATTCATGACCGGGCCCGTGCGCACGGGCTTCCTCTAGTTAACAATTAAAACCATTGAAATCTTGAAACAAGAGCAGTTAGTTTTCATGAATTATTACAACAGATGCATGACAAAAAGTGGGTAAACTACTATTTTCAACTCGATTTTCATGTGATTTGTATCACTTCAGCGTGAGTAGATGAACGTTTGTGCTTATTGAGAAATGAGTTTCTTTGTTGCCAAAACATCTTAACCTGATGATTTTGCATTACATTCCTCGAATGTGATTTCCCCTGGAGGTTTCTTTTTCTGGTGCGCAGCCGCCTGCTTGCATGACCCTACTGCGCATGCGCGTGACAGTACTCCCTTATAAAAGCGACAGCTTGCACGCTATCGGCATTCAGTTTCCTCCAGAGGTGTCTCCACGCCACCTCGCGCCGGACTGCCCCTGTCTTTCGCACGGAAACTTGGATCCTCCCCGATGATGGCCGCCGCATCCGAAGTTCCCACTTCGCCGCTCCCACTCATGCTCTCTCTCGTCCGCATCCTACAACCTTCTTCCTCGGCAATCGCTGGATCTCCGCCCTCGACCTTGCCGCCGTCGGCCCAATCCCGTCCGTCCCACTACTAGATGCAAGCGCCGATGCCTGCTCTGACTCTCCCTTACAAGCCGGCCAAAGCACCCCACCGGCCGAACCCTTGGATCTCACTGATTAAAATTCGGCGAAACGGCTATCCGATCACAAATTTGAATCCTCCCACCTCCCCCCGAAAATATTGACTGCTGGCCCTGAAACCAGGGAGAATGAACTACAGAGCAAAATATCGCAGGAAAAATGAGAACGGAAATAAAAAGGTGAAGGGAAAAAGGGGACAAATAAAACCATATCGTCTAAAAAGAATCGCGAAAGCCACTCGCGCAAAAAGAGCCGCGGGAATTGTGTTCTTGATATATAGGACTACTCTCCCATTTTTTGATTTGTAGAGCATCCTGCCTCAAACTCA
>JAHWFP010033213.1:0-16072 GCA_023313725.1 Lithobius niger | reverse complement strand
AGGCGTCACCACCATAATATTCCCTAGCTAGAGAGAGTTTAAGTTACAATTGAACTAAAATTTAGACTTGGGGGGGGGTCCTAAATTAAATTTTCAAAAGCTAACAACAAACATACGAACCACTGCCATTTTGCCCGGCATGGCATCCCACGGACACGGCGTCGCCACGCTCGACTGGCGTGACCCTTCTCTAGCTTGAGATCTGTGAGCTGTGCTAACTATGCATTCTGGGGCTGGGGTTTTATGCACATAACCGGAAGTAAGCGCGGACTCGCGGGGTAGCTACGGGGGTCTGATTGGCTGAGGGCCTCGAGAACAATAGAAAGTGGGAGGAGAAGTCGGATGAACAAAGGAACTGGGTGCAGAGCCGTCTGAAGGAGTATGGATGGAGAAATGGAAAAGACAGGCCGGTTTTGAGTTTTAACTCAATTGAACATTCGGAAATAGGCCTCTATTTTGAATTATTGGCTACGGATTTCATATTTACATGATTGCAACGTGAATCGGCTCTTGTTAGAGCTTATTACAGCGCTTTGGGTAATGCAGAAAACATTACTATTAAATTAAACAAGCTTTAACGGTAAACTGCAGTGTTATACACCACAACAAGTTTTGGGCTGGGGAGAGGGGCAAAAGTGAAGATTTGAAGTTTTGCACAGTTTGACTTACGGAATTGCATGGAAACAGATCTTTGTAAGAATTCTTTTGGTTTTAATAGTAGTTCAAGCTATCAGTAGTGTTTGGTTGGGTTCCAGTCGGGCTGAGAGGAGAACTAAAATAAACATATATACACTGAAAATTCGTGTCCGGTAGAATGCCGATGTCTAATTACTTGGACTAATGGCAGCGTTTCTGGGGGTAAAAGATTACTATAAAAGGCTAAATAAATGAGTAAATAGTCTAGCTTGATGTTATGCTAAAACGCATAAAGTTAAAGTGGAGGTTTGAACTCTAAAGTTAACGGACAATGTTTGATCTAAGTGGAAATTTTTCACAGTAGTTGCGATCGTTCAAACACAATAAAAAATATCACACATTAAAAATGGTTGTCAGTACATGGGCACAAGGTTTAGTGCCTTTCTCCTAAAATACAACTAAGCTAGAGTTTGGGGCTTTATGCCCGAAAAGAACAAGGATAAAATGAAAATACAAAAATACAGAGTTCAGTAATGGCGGCCATGTTGAAGGTGCGATGTGGTTTTGGGGTGATCTTCAAACGTGAATTACTGGTACTTTCTGGTGGAAAGTCCGGATTTGGGCTTCCCCAAGCATCTTGTATTTGGGCAAGCTATAGATGTTGAAAATTTGGAATGATTCTGTCCATTAACAAAAAAACGGCCAGATGTGCCTCGGCGAGGCATTTTGGATGCCTCAAGAAAAAAAAATTTCAAATTTCTTGAAAAACAGGCGTTTTTCGGTGGCGCTCGTTTACACACCTAATTTGAATCTAAGTACTGCATCAGCAAGCTTAAATGTTAGTGTGTCAAGCCCTACATTGACTTTACCAAATGTTGGACAATTATTTTCACCAGTAGCAAGTAATACTTGTGTGACAGGAGGTGTTCCATTTGTACCAGGCGTGCCTTCAAATGTGAATTTGCCTTTTCTACCTCCTTTTCCTCCTACTTGTGTAGCTTCAGTAACAACTACAGCTTATTTCCAGCAGCAGCAACTAACTCCAGTAACCCTAGCATGGACTGACCCCTCTGGACAGGTTCAAACATGTTCTATTTTGCCAAATAACCCTGTGTTCCAAATGCTTGGAAAGCCTTCGGTAACTGTTTCTTCAATGCTAAATTATTCTACACCCTTGCCTGGACCAAGCCAAGTGTCAACTCAAATACCTACTTGTGTGCCAAATTATTTTAGCCAACCTTTTACAGCTAGTGATTCTACTGACACTGCCATCTTGGATTTGAGTGCTAAACTGGATTCAGTAGTTAATTTTTTATGGGGAGGCACAAATCCTGTTAGTTGGCCAGCTTCAGGTGCTGTGCTTAAGCCACCATTAACTTCAACAACTAATATTTTCAGTTCACCTGTTATGACACCTAGCAGTAATCCAGTTGGTAGTAGTTCAAATGTTGTTAGCTGTTCATCACAGAATAATTACCAAAGAGCTGTTGAAATGTCAATACCTTTGCCTAAAATGGAAGCTTTGAAAATAGGAGAATTTAATGGGTTGAATGACAAAATTTTCCCCTCAGCTTTTATTATGAAATTGGAAAGAATTTTAAAGGTTAGGAAGGTTGACGAGAAATTATTTATCCACCAAACTGTTCCATCATGGTTAACAGGGGATGCTGTTGACTGGTTTTTGGCAAATGAACCTTTTTCTAGTTGGGAGAATTTTAAAACCTTGTTTTGGCAAAGTTTGAAGTACAGTCACATGGGTATAACCTAATTGCTAAGGTTAGAACTATGAGAATGCAAGAAAATGAAAGTTTCATTAAGCATTTTAATAAATGCACAGATATTTTACAAAACACAGGTGATAGAATCAGTGATTTTGATCAGATTGAGGCCATTTTGGAAACATTGAATTCGACTTTTCACATGCCTAAGATGTCAAGAAAATTCACTTCTTTGATAGATTTTAAAATGCAAGGTCTTTTCTTGGAAAATATGATTCAAAGGAGACAGGCTAATCCAATCCAAGCGGGAGTTTCCAATATTGGTAACACTAGAAATGGTAGAAATCGTGGTAGAGGTTATGGGAATAACAGCACTAGTTTCTTGCCTAAATACGATGCAAGGTACACTTGTAACTTTTGTAATACAGTCGGGTGGACTTTTAAATTCTGCCCTAATAGGTCAAATCACCAACAAAATCAAGTTGCAGTTTGGAAAAACAGCAGCAATAACAGTAATTCAAATAGTAGCAATGACCGCGGAAATGGACAAACTTTTTTTAGCAGCCGTGGTCGTGGTAGTATTAACAGTAGTGGTAGTCGTGCACAGGGGATTTGGTGCTCGAAGTGTAAAAATTCTTCGCACGAAACACAAAATTGTCGTGTAAATCTCGCTATTGGTCGTCCTCCAAATAGAAGCACTATTGCACAACTTCATGAAAATGAGTTGGATTCGGATGCACGGGAATTCGTGCCAAAAAACCCGAAAGCCATCCAGTTTTAGTCGGTGAAGCTGGAAATGGCGTGTCTTCTTTTCAAAACCGACCAATTCCTAACAGAAATTGTCTAGGCGATCTTGTTGAGTCTACACCAGCACCGTGTGCATATTTTCACTTAAATTCGGTAAAGAATATGCTGACGCCATACTCGATAGTGGAAGTACAATGTCTTACGTGAATATTTCACTAAAAGATGAGTTGTTAAAAATGGGATGTGAATTCACGCAACGTCCTTATCGGGTTAGAGTTGCCGATACGCGTTTCGTTGAGTATCCGGGTTTTGTATTGGCTACTTTTCAGATTGCGCAACGAACTGTAACTTTTCCACTGATCTTGATGGAAAACACAATCCAGCCGGTAATCCTTGGCGTAGATTTTCAGCAGTCAACGGGTTTACAGCCAAATTTCGCGTCGAATACTTGGTTTTGGCAGGATAAACCTTCGAAATTCTACAAGCTAAATCGGGAGCCGGGTATGAGCAAAGTCCATCAGTCCCAGGCAACTGCTACATCCATAGAGCCAGATGAGTTTTTGTGCTACAGAGCAAGACATTCGCAATAAAGTAAATGAGTAAATGAGTAAAGTAAGTAGAGTGACGTTTTAACAGATGACGAAAAAGAACAGTTGTTCAAGGTATTAATGAAATATAGATTTGTGTTCAGTTCAAGAATGGTTTAATAAGTCCAGTTATGGATATTGATGTTGGCGATCACCCACCAATCGCGTTAAAGCCCTATCGAGTTTCGAAGTTTAAAGAGTTGCAATTACGTCAGCATGTAGATCGGATGCTGGAGCTTGGGGTTATCGTCCCCAGCACGAGTGCATGGTGTTTTCCAGCGTTTATCATCCCCAAGAAGAATAACACCACGCGTTTTGTGATAGCATACAATAAATTGAATGAAATAAGCAAGATGCAAAACTTTCCAACCCCTAGGATTGAGGATATGGTGCAGAGGTGCCCTAAGAGCAAGTACCTTACTCTTTTTGATCTAACCGAGGCATACTGGCAAGTGGGGGTGACGAAACGAGCAGGTGAGGTGTCATCTTTTTGCACCCGTTCGGAAATTTTACCCCTCTCAAAATTATGTTTGGTATCAAGCAAGCACCAGCGTTCTTCTGTGCCTCAGTTTCACGAATGCTCGCCCCTCTACATTATCTGAACGTACAGAGCTATTTTGATGATATCTCGATTATGTCACAAGAATTCCGATTGCACTTGATGGCGATCGAAGACACCCTAATGATTTTGGGTCGTTAAGGATTTAAGATTGTAACGGCGGATGCTACGACGGGGTAGGTGCTTGTAACATCGCCGGTCGCCTGGTGTAACTAGATCTTCTTACTATTACTTTTGGGTACTTTTTGTTTCAAACAAGCACAACAGCTACAGTCCCGGCGTAGGGAATGGAGCTACACATGTCCTAATATTGTAGGCTAACTGTAGTAATAAGCGGTAACGCTGCCACCAAGGTGGGAAAATTAGGGTAGCTAAGCTAAGTTTAAGAGAATTGTCTTAATTTCTTACTTCTAGCGAACGACGGACGAATAAACCAACTGGGTTTTAAACTCCTGGTTTTATTTTTGAACAAACATGTTAAAAATCAAAACGCACTTTACATTTACATTTGGCAAATTTACAACTGAATTAGTATATAAATAACACGGGGAATTTACAATAAAATTCAACTCTAGAACAAACACGATGTTCAGTTAAAACATTTTCAAATAGAAAAAGCGATTTGTATAGGCACAAGGGGATTTAACAAAGAGTCCTCTAAATTATCAACAGCCTCGGCTGACTAATAAAAGTAGACCTGTTTTACAGTTTTGTTTCTACATGTAACAGCAAAGCATTAAACCTCCCAGAGTTGCTGTTGATAAGTCAACTCCTTAAATTACAGAGCCGCAGCTACCTATAAAGTGGATCCGAGCGTTTAATCAATGGAAACCCCACGAAGATCAAACCGTCCTTTGTTTACTTTAAACTGCGTTTAAAAAAAACATAAAAAAAAGCTGGTTTTTAGTAAGGGACCGTGAACCCTTAAATTACGGCCGCCAACGTCCGAAATGCCGTTTGGCTTGACGCACCATAAATTTACCTTCTAAAGCTACGAGGTTAAGTTAAGTTTAAACTATAAATTTTGAATGTAGATTCCAAAAAATAAACTTAAAGTTAACTAAGTACGATACGAACCACTACTTTTGCCCGGCATGGCAACAATCGGACCGCGGCATCTCCACTCCCGACCGGCGTAGTGACCTCTAGCTTTGAGAATCCTTGAGCTGTGCTCACGAGTGAGTCTGGGTTTGGGGTTATATACTCATTACCGGAAGTTGGCGCGGACGCCGAGGATAGCTTCGGAAGGGGTGACCGGGGAAGAGGAGTCGGACATCTGGAGGAGAAGAGACTGACCCAAATCAGCCGAGCTGTCACTACCAGAAGTTGGTGTGGCAGCGCGGACGACCGGGGTAGCTTGAGCGCTGTGACTGGCTGACGGAATTGAAGTAGTGTTTTGGTTGGATGAATTCGAATTGACAAAGGAAATTGCCGACTTGGAAACTTAGAGGCCAGGTTTGAAAAGTGCAAGTGAGTTTTCAACTCATAACAACATGATTTTTAGGCCTATTAAAATAAACTGCGATGTTATGCATCGCAACTATTGAAGGAGGGGGGGGGGAACGAAGTGTAATGCACTGAATTATTATTCGACTTTGGGAATGAAACTGCTATATACAAGGCATGTTTTTAACGAAGGACAGCTAGTTTGTTTACGTTTTTAGAGGTTCACTACGGTCGGAGTTTGGACGGAGATGC
This sequence comes from Lithobius niger, assembly GCA_023313725.1. Taxonomy (NCBI): domain Eukaryota; kingdom Metazoa; phylum Arthropoda; class Chilopoda; order Lithobiomorpha; family Lithobiidae; genus Lithobius; species Lithobius niger. Next base: position 10,127 of record JAHWFP010033213.1, on the reverse strand, counting down.
TATAAAAAATAAACATAAAATCATACACTGGGTCCGTGAAAATATACAAACATAAACATTGGAGCTCCGGTAGGGTTCATGGCAAGAAGTTAAATTTACCAAAATGCATTAAGTGCACAAATTAAAAGATTAAATGTTCCAGCTAGTTTTTAAAGGGCTATATCGCAGTTTAGGTTAGATTTTTAAACTGGTTTGAACATCGGACATTTTTCATAAATAAACAAAGTCGTCACCTGTTACAAATAAAAAATATCCTGTTTCTTACTATCTGCAAAATACTTACCTTCAGTACTCACGCTAAATTCGCTTAATTTGGCTTTTCCCATGCTCAAACAAATAATTTTCTTAAATTTTTGAATTTTCCGCCTGTTGCCCGTTTTCCCCGCCAGGCGCGCTGCGCAGTATACCTGCTGCAGCTGCCTGCCTCCCGTGGGGAAAACCCCATTCGCTTTTGGAGCACGCGTCGATATAGGTCGAGCGTGTGGTTATTCCCATTCAAACATGGCGGAAAACGATCAATTTGTGATAGAAACAGGCAATGAAGAGGTGGATAATGTTAATGAACTTTTGAAGAACGGAGTTTTCCCATCATGTACTTGCCAGAAGACACCGAAGGATCTACACCCACTCTGCAGGAGGTGCCGTGGGTACAACTTCGTGGATAATCTGTGCGATATTTGTGAACTTCACAAGGAGACGACCGTCAAAAAGATTTTGTATACCTGGCGCCACTCGGACCAGAAAAAGGCGCAAAACAAAAAGAAGATGGAAAAAGAGGCAGCCCTACGGAAATCGAGCCTAGACGATCGGTTAGCAGGCATGAGCAAAGACCCAGAGGCGCCCATTTTTATGAAAGAACTAGCCAGTGTCGGATCGGAATCGACGGCCGATTTCGACGGTTTTGATGATAACGAGCAGTCAGTTTACCCGGAGGGTTCGTTAGGATCGATGTTGACGGCAGCCAGGGAGACGGCGCTGTCCGTAGTCGAGTCTAGGTCAGCTAAGCTGGAAAATAACGTCACAAGCAACGTGAGCGCTAAAGTGATCGGACACGTGGATGCAAAGTTAGGTGAGATGAAAAACGAGATTCAAGGCCAAATTACAGGATTAATCGCAAGTGTTCAGGCGTTGATTGCAGGAAATGCGGGGCGGCAATCAACGGGAGCGTCATCGAAACCCGGACCGTTAGTGCAGCTCAAAAACGATCTATCGGTGCATGGTGAATCGGACGTAACAAAGAGTTCGCCGAGAGCCACAACAAAGAGTTCGCCGGCGATCCTGGAAAAGGCGGCAAAAGAGAAAAAGGAGGAAGGTAAACAGAAAGCGTCTCGCAGTTCACACAAAGAAAGAAGCAGCGAGAATAACGGCAAACTTACTGGGAAAGAAGAGGTAAGCAAGGTGGAGATTTCTAAGAAAGGAAAAGGTGCGGGGAAGCACTCAAAGCAATTGCGATCCCCGTCCGCTCCCGAGAAAGGGGCAGGCGGACGGGAAAAAGAGTCGCACAGTGGCAAGGTCGCCCTGCCCGCACCCGAGAAAAGGGTTAGCGGGAGGGCAGAAGGCCTGTCCGCTACGCAGAGAAGCGGCGATCAGGGGCCGCGTTCTCTCGCTCATTCCATAGCGGACGTTCGGGCGACCAGTTCGCCGGCGATTCGCCACAGTTCGCAAGAGGCGGACGGATCGCCAGCGGTGCGCAGTGCGCCGGCGGTGCGCCACAGTTCTCAAGGGGTTGGAGGTTCGCCGGTGGCACACGGTTCGCAGCGTCGCTGCACATCGCCGCTTCGGGGCTCGCAGCGAATTTTCGGCATGCAAACATCGCCAGTGAGGGTAGTTGCTCCTTTTCAGGGTGTTTCTGTGGAGTCTGGTGAACGTGACCATTCAGAGGCCTATGACGGCTACAGTGGCGATCGGCGTGACGGTGATGATGTCGGCTCGCAGGACGAGGAGTCGTATGACGAACAGTACGAAGACCATTGTGATGTTTATACACAAAACAGAGGAGAAAAAAGGAACCGGGTTCAGTTCCCTCAGGATCCACCTATTAAATACAGGAAGGCGCAGTATAACGAGGAGGATATTTTTAGAGAAAGCAGGACCTTCGGAGAAGAACAGTTCAGACAAGAACAACGATGGAACGAGGAAGTGTCGCGGTACACAAGTCATCCCGAATCGACGGATCACGATGACCCTTTCGAAGAAGGTCCGGGCTTGATTAATTGGAAGAGCTTCGCAGGGTTCACCTTCAAGTACCTAAAAGAGTCACCTTTCTGCAAGCAAGCCACACAGAAAGAAGTAAACCCGGAGGACCCGCCAATGGAGACCCTGGCAAACGTGGGGAGTGCGAGGGCAGAACCAGTACACCTGCCTCAGTCGGCGGTAGCTTTCAGACAGCTCCTAAATAACGAACCCTTAACGAGGAAAGATGGACAGCCGATCTCGATCTCGAAGCCACTCCCCCCCCCCACGACCCCAAGTTCGCAAAGATGTTCTTCACGGCCGCGGGAAGGGGGGCGCCCCCGAAAAAGAGGTACAAGACTTTTCCTGAGGCAGAGTACTTCACGGAGCGCATGGATCTGGAACTGGATTCCACACTCAAGACCCCAGCATTCATTCGGACGCCAATTCAACATCACGATAACGACGAGGCGCTCCTGAGGTGCAGCATACGGGCAAATTCACACGCGGAACTCGCGTATTCAGCTTCAGTGGCGGCGATTAAATCTTTAGTAGAAGAGAAACCTGAACTCAAGGAAAACCAGACAATTCGTGAATGCCTTCACATCATGAAAAGGGCGTCTTCCTTCCAGCAAGACAGCCTTAATTGGTCTTCACGGTTGCTACTAAACACGGTTTTCCGGAAGAGGGACGCGCTCCTGGAATCAGCCCCCTCCATTCCGATTGACATAGCGGGACAGCTGCGGTTACTGCCAATCCACGGAGCGACTGAAGTGTTTGATGGCAAGCTTCTTCTCCTGGCACCAGAGTTAAAGGAGAAAACCAAGCCGGCGTCTTCATTTAACCTACCATCGAGGGGTCTACGAGGGAGAGCGAGACCCATGATGCGAGGGTACCCACCATTCCCTTTCCTAGGATCAAGTGGAGGATCACAGGAAGGACGAGGCCGAGGCGGCAGAGGTGAAAAGAAGATAGAATCACAGCCCTTTCGTGAAACAGCCCCGGCCCAGCCCAGGGGAAGGGGCGGAGTCCAACAGCGGGGAAGGAGTCAAACTCGAGGAAGAGGGCGTAGACCAGGCAATAGGTACTGACGCGAAGGGGAAGTTTTCCCCCATTCACCGACAGGTGGGGGGAAGACTCTCGAAACACCTAGTAGAATGGAGGAAGGTGACCTCGGATCCCTTCATACTGAATACACTGGAAAATGGATACTACCCCCCCTTTTCTTCAATGCCAGCACTGTCAACAGTTCCCCCCGAATGGACGGAACAAAACAAACAAGCACCGGGATTGCAAGACGAAATAGAGATACTTTTAAAGAAAGGAGCGTTGGAGTTGGCCCCATTAAACACGAAAGGTTTCTGGAGCCCAGCAAGAGTGATTCCGAAGAAAGGGGGGGGCACTCGCCTAATTTTCAACTTGAGACGGCTAAACGGTCACATCCGCAAGGAACGTTTCAAGATGGAGTCGATCGGGAAGATCAGGGATGCTCTACAGGAAGGAGAATACACGGTTGCGGTGGATCTCGAGGACGCCTACCTCCACGTCCCTCTACACAAAGAAGTGAGGCACCTGTTCAGGTTACAGCACGAAGGGGTGTCTTATCAGTTTACGACACTACCCTTCGGCCTGTCAACGGCCCCACAGGTGTTTACCAGAATTATGAAACCGGTACTGGTAGTCCTCCACCAAGAAGACATAAAGACACAAACCGACCAAAACCACCGACAGCGCTAATGCCTCATGGCCGCCATCGTTATGGGAACTCTGTATTTATGTACTTTTAATACTCGTATTTTTCGGGCATAAAGCCCAAACACTAGCTTAGTTGTGTGATAGGGAAAAGGTACTGAACCCTGTGTCCATATAATGACAACCATCTTTGAGGTGTGATATTTTTTATTGTGTTTGAACGATCGCAACTACTATGAAAAATTTCCACTTAGATCAAACATTGTCCGTTAACTTTATGGTTCAAACCTCCACTTTAACTTTATGCGTTTTAGCATATAATTAAACTAAACTATTTATTCATTTATTTAGCCTTTTTATAATAATCTTTTGCCCCCAGAAACGCTACCATATGTCCAAACGTATTACGACCTGGCATTCTACCGGACACGAATTTTTCAGTGTATATATGTTTATTTTAGCTCTCCTCTCAGCCCGACTAGACCCAACCAAATGCTACTGATAGCTTGAACTACTATTAAAACCAAAAGAATTCTTACAAAGATCTGTTTCCATGCAATTCCGAAAGTCAAACTGTGCAAAAACTTCGAAAACCCCTTTTTGCCCCCCTCCCCAGCCAAAACTAGTTGTGGTGTTTAACACTGCAGTTTACCGTTAAAAGCTTGTTTAATTTAATAGTAATGTTCTAGACGTTACCCAAAGCCAAGTAACAAGCTTTAACAAGAGCCTAACCACGTTGCAATCATGTAAATATTCAATCCGTAGCCAATAATACAAAGTAAAGGCCCATTTCCGAAAGTTCAATTGAGTAAAACTCAAAACAGGCCTATCTTTTTCCGTTTTACATGTTCCTACTCCTTCAAACGGCTCTGCACCCAGTTCCTTTGTTCAACCGACTTCTCCTCCCACTTTCCATTGTTCTCGAGGCCCTCAGCCAATCAGACCACCGTAGCTACCCCGCGAGTCCGCGCTTACTTCCGGTAATGTGCATAAAACCCCAGCCCCAGAATGCATAGTTAGCACAGCTCACAGATCTCATGCTAGAGAAGGGTCACACCAGTCGGGAGTGGAGACGCCATGTCCGGGGAATGCCATGCCGGGCACGATGGTAGTGGTTCGTATGTTTGTTGTTAGCTTTTGAAAATTTAATTTAGGACCCCCAAGTCTAAATTTTAGTTCATAAACGTAACTTAAACTCTCTCTAGCTAGGGAATATTATGGTGGTGACGCCTGTAGCGGCATCTTAGGTTTCTCACCCCATAACGTCAGAGTGGTTCTCTTACTAAAAACCAAAATCTTTCTTATTTGTTTTAAACTTTAATTCAAATAACTGACGGTTTGATCTTTGTGTGGGATTCATTGGTTATTCACTCCAGACGGACTTTATAAGTAGCCGAGGCTTTTATAATTTGAGGAGTTGACTTGTAAACAGCAACTCTGGGAGGTTTAAGGCTCTGTTTTATCACTTAGAAACAAAACTGTGAAACGGTTGATCTTTCATGCGTGTTTGAAACATACTGTTTGATAGATTGTAACCAGCCTGGGCTGTTCAATCTTGCGGACGACTCTGCGGAGCGTTCAGTATTGCTTTTTTTATTCGAAAAATTAAGTGGATGTTTTATTCTGAAACACAAACGTCGTTTTAGTAAAAACTTGTGAAAACGAATTACATGTTGTAAATTCAAACTAGTGCTTTTTAAATACTTTATTTCAAAAGCTTTCGTGCAAACTAAATGTAAAGTGTGCTTTTCATTCTCTGTTGTTATAATAAAAACCAGGAGTTTTTAACTTCAGTTCGTTTGCTAGTCGATTAACTGTTTAAGTGTAAATAAATATGTAAACCATTTTTAGTTTAGCTCTTGATAAACGGTTAAATTTCCATCGCTGGTGGCAGCAAATTACCAGCAGTAATAAGGTTAGGCCCCTTTAATTTAGGACCCTGCGCTCCATCCCCCATGCTGGGACAGTAGCCCTTGCTGTGCTTATGCCGTAAAAGTCGCAATAATCACCGCAACATCTTAAGCTGAATCTCCGTGTCAAACCAGGAAACCGGAGGCGCTACAAGCACCTGAGCCGTCGTAGCGTCCGCCGTTACAGGTTCAAGGATACTATACTTTAGGCAGTAGTAGAGTGGCATACTTCAGGAAGAGTTGTTGCTGGTTAGGGACTAGCTCCCAGAGTGAGGCTTAAAGGGGGCTTTTATACCGTGAGTTGCAGCCAGCACCCAACACAGGTAGTGCAATTAGGTGTTTCCTGTAGTATGTCCTGGTATACCATGAGCCATCACTGCTAGCAGCCACCCCTATAGTACATTATGTTTGCAGAAAGCTCACTGTATGACGCCACGTTTCCTTGCACTACGAATGCAAAAACATGTAAATATCCCACTCGTAGACTCTCGGGTGATAGCGACATTTCTTACTATGTGCAAAATACTAACCTTCAGTATGTGCTAAAATCTTTTCGATTTGCTTTTCTTACCCGAATTTTTAAACCCCTTTAATATAAAACCAACAATGCAATGAGGTTAGCCCAACTGCCACTTAGGGCGTTGCATTGTTGTCTACAACAATGCAACAACAGCCATCAATCCTCACTTTCGTTTCGGGTACTTGTACCAGTTGGATGCATGGGAACTTGCGTCCTGCTTTTCTTGTTTGTCACGGATACCCGGAGTAATGCATTGGCAACGAGAAACCCTGGGATCTGGGGACTTCCCATCCAGTATTAGTTTGAAAACACCCCTTGGATGTTCCTTCTGCGTGTTTGGTAGGGAAAGTTTCTTACTATCTGCAAAATTACTTACCTTCAGTTCTTATGCTAAATTCGCTAAATTTGGCTTTTCACCTGCTCAAATACAAAATTCTCTGATTTTTTACTTCTACGCCAGTTGCAAGTTTTCACAGCCTGGCGCGCTGCGCAGCATACCTGCTACAGCTGCCTGCCTCCCGTGGGGAAAACCCCATTTGCTTTTGAGCACGCGACAGTGAAGGTCGTGCGTGCGGCTTGGATTCCCTTGCAAAATGGAGGATAACGAGCAGTTAGGTCAAGAGGTGGTAGAAACAGGTGATATGGAAGTGGACAATGTTAACAAACTACTGAAAGGAGGGTCGTATCCGTCGTGTACTTGTAAAAAAAAAACCCACTTGCATCCGCTTTGTAGGAGATGTCGGCAGTGCAATTTCGTAGATAACCTATGTGATATTTGTGAACTACACAAGCCAGAAACCGTGAAAAAAGTGCTCTACACATGGAAGCATTCCGACCAGAAGAAGGCACAACTGAAGCAGAAAGCAGACAAACAAAAGACTAGCCTGGATGAACGTTTGGCATGCTTGAGCCGGGAGCGGGACGCACCGATTTTCATGAAAGACATGGTGAGTGTGAGCTCGGGTATGACGGCAGATTTCGACGGGCTCGACGATAATGAAAAATCTAATTATCCCGAAGGCTCCTTGGGTTCATTACTTACGGTGGCTCGTGAAACGGCACTTTTCAGTGGTGGAAACTAAAACTAATAAAATGGAACGGAATGTACGAAGGTGATCAACCACGTAGACTTACAAATCAACGAGATGCAACAGTCGTTCCAAAGCCAATTTGCGGGACTGATTGCCAGTATGAACGTTCTAGTGGCGCAAACTACCCCTCAAATGCCTCCGTCTACAAGTGAAAAAATTGAGAGTATGATAGTTTTGAACAATGACTTGTCTGTGCAGAACGTGGTGGCCGGTGTCGACGGGAGGTAAAAGACAAAGGGTTCGCCACGCGAGGAAACCAAGGGTTCGCCGGCGATCAGCGGAAAGGCGCCTGTAAAGAAGCCAGTCTTCACCAACAGATTTGAGAGCAGACCTCTGCTCAAAAGAGCAAAAACCTGAAGGTTTATCGTTTTCACAACGAACATTATTTTCTTCACTAGCGCTCGCTAGCGCTCATTAGGCCTATCCAGACCTCCGTCTTCAAAACACCATATCTTCAAGATAAATGGACCAAAATACTTGAAATTTGCGGCCCTTAATAGACCTACACTTTCTCAAGACTTTTGCGAAAACAGAACTTTAAATTTCCTCTTCAATATTTTTCCACATCACTTTGAAAAAGTCACCAAAATGACCGGCGCCGCACGCAAATCTTCAATCGCCATTTTCAACACTTTGTAAATAAAATTGTAATTACTTTATTTCTTTCGCAGGCATAAAGCCAACCAGCTTAGTGTTGTCTAGGAGGATTTATCCTCACATACATGTATTGGAAAACCCAACACTTGATGTTTTTATTTTAACGAAGGCCAAGTTATTTATGAAAACTTCGACTGTAAATTTTATTATTAGCGGCTGCAATAATATGTCACCAATATTCATGCGTTATAGCATTCAGGGAATAAGCTGGTGCATTTAACCTTTTATTTAATTCAATTGGGCAACAGTTTAGCAAAAACTAGGTCTCTGAACACTACTGAACACTTACCTTCGAATTTTACCGGATAATTTTTTTCAAAGTGTTTATCTTGTAATTTTTTTTCAGGGCTCCGACCATAGTAACGTTCCTTCTATTAAAAATCACGTTTGTTTAAAGAATTGAAAAAAAAAATTCCCCCCCCCCCCCCCCCCTTCCTTCAATAGTTGCAATGCATTGGAATGCATTGCATTGTAGTTTCAAAAAAAATATTTATTCCTATTTTCACGTTGTTATGAGTTTAACTCCATGCACTACTCAAGCTAAGGCCTCTAAAAACACCCAAAGTCGGCAATTCCCTTTGCCATCCAAGCTCCTTCAATTCCCGTCCAATCAGAACTCAGTATTTACTTTCCCCTCTGTAGCGGTGCTTACAGGTCCTAGAGGTGCCTACTGTCCTGCACCGACATCTGGTGTGGTCTCGGGAAAGTTAGAAGTACTTCGGGTGGCCGTTTTTACTTTTACGGAGTTTAAACAAGCATGGCAGTCACTACTGCACGGTTAGGAACAGAGCGTCTATGTCCTATCTAAAGTTTTAGTACTGTCTAATCGTTTTTGGTTCACTGCCACCAGGTGGGTGGTTTAATTGCTAACCTTAGGCTTTAAATAAAAAGAATTGTTTTTAGTTAAAACACTAGCAAATTAAATCTCTCTAGAAGCAACTGAGTTTAAAACTCTTTCGTTTTAATAAACAGGGGGAATGAAAAACATTACATTGGCAACTAGTCTTTTTACAACAACTTAATAGCTTTAAATAAAAGCACACAAGTAATTTTTACATAAAAAAATTATCGGCAAAGAATTTACATTTAAGAAAATTCACACTTACAATTTCGAATAGAAAAAGTTCTTTGGTGTTACCTAAACACCTCTAAGTTAGAAACTGTACTCTCACAAATTTCAATCTTAGTCTAATTTAAGATTTTGTTTCAAGGCATCTTGCACAAGATCAAATCTACTCTTTCACATTGAGTCAAGCTAGCAATAATCAGGGCCCTAACCATCGAAGTCTATGCTTCTGTAATTATGCTACAGGACCTTGGTGAATCTAAAAGTCTGTTCACACGTTGTGAGACAAACAGAAAAAAAAAAGCCGGTTTTTAGAAAGGGGACCCTGAAACCCTTAAGTTATGGGAGGGGAGACCAGAAAATGCCGATGGTTTTAACTACCCATAATCACGAAACTCAAGTCAAACGTTAGTTTAAATCTTTAAATTAAAATTTAGAAATAAAGTTCCGAAAAAATAAATTAAAGCTAAAACTAGTTACCTAAACTACTACCTTGCCCGGCATGGCAACACTCGGACTGGGGACATCTCTGCTCCGACCGCCGTAGTAACGTCTGACTTGGAGTTGAGCCAATGCTGTAGATGCAGTCCCTCAGGTCTGTTTTATACCTGCTGCCTGCCTGCAGGTAGGAGGGAAACCGCGGACCTGTAGGAGAGCGACGGAGGGGGGGTGCGGGGAAGAGGGGTCGCTTTGGGGGAGGAATGACTGACCAAAATCGGCCGAGCTGTCACTACCGGAAGTCGGCCATGACAGCGCGGACGGCTAGGGTAGCCTGGCTTTCTGAGTGGATAAGGGGAAAAATACTGCAATCTGGTTGGAGGGGAACTTTGGCAACAAAGAGGGCAAAGGGAATTGCCGACTTTCGAGTACTAGGAGGCCATTGGAACTGAGTTTTGAACTCGCAACGTGAGAAGGCCTATTAATTAAAACTGCAATATTATGTATTGCAACTATTGAAGGAGGGGGGGGGGGACGAAGTGTTTAGCTCAAACCTTTATACAAACGTGATTTTTATAGCA
>JAHWFP010033212.1:20763-55602 GCA_023313725.1 Lithobius niger | reverse complement strand
CCCCCCCCCCCCCCACCTTTCAGCAATAACTTAGTTCCCCTACTATAATTGTGGTTTTGCCTACATTTGGTTTCGCTTTCCAATGTTTTAAGTAGATTGGTGGGTTTTTTAATTGACTTTATAGCAAATTTGCTGCAACCTTTAGCTAGTTCAGACCATCTCTCGTAAAGATGGCCAATCTATAATTCCCCTTACTACAGTCGTAACCGAAAGTCCCCCCCCCCCCCCCCCCGGATTTACCCCAACAGACATATGTTTCCAATTTCCCCCCACACTCAATTGGCCAACGGAGTCATCATCCACCGTTCCACCACTTTCAACTATAGGAACTAACTAACACTGGTCATCTTTACAATGTTGATAAACTTGTTTTTTTTGTTCCACCTGTTGGCCGAAATCACGGCTGGCGCAAAGTGAAGTCCAAGAGTGAGTGTCCTTTTCGTCCCTGGCGTTCATTAGTAGTCCGGCCAGGTGCGAAGACGGGGGGAGGGGGAGGGGTGGATACGTGAACCAGGAACACCTGTCTCAGTGTCACGGACCGTTGCTCAAGCAGCTAATATCGAACTAACACAAGGATACAGCCGTCATCGCCCTTGTTGGCTAAAGATATAGATAGTAATGTAGAAGCTGGTGTTTATTCGGCTACTACTGTGTTGGGTGAGCGTACATCAAAACGATGACAAGTTGTCTTCAAAGTCAAGGCTCTCAAATCATTTCAAAATGCTACACGCTTTAGTGTTGCACACGAGTTTGTCTCATTACGTAGCGTCTCGCGAGACATGAATCACTAAAATTGGTGGAGCCAGTCCAAAATAATACGCCTCTAATTGACGAGGTGCGGCGCTACAGCTAAACATAATTACCATGGCGTCATAAGTTACACTGTCGACAAATGGAGCGAAGCGATTGGAAACAACCCGTGTAGCAATGGAGACAGCATTGTGGCTCATTTCTTTGGTTGCGTCATCGCATCTTGTTTCTTTTTCCATTTGCCTTCGTAGCGTGTCGATGGATAGCGTTGACGGCGATTGGGACTCCTGAGCGGTTTTCCGACTATGGTTTTCAGCAGACAAAGCAACCGCAAATTGGAAGAACTATTGTTGGAAAGCATCAAACTTGGAGCACGGATGGACCGAATACAAAATTTGCCCAAAACCGAATACCAAATATTCAACTGAATACTTAACTTACCGAATACCGAATATATAACCGAATACTCTACTTGCCGAATACCAAACATACAACCGAATAGTTAAACTGCCGAATACCGAATATTCGGCACGAAACAATTTAGGTATTCGGCCGAATATCGAATTATTCGGTTCTGTGTCGAATAATGGCCGAATACGCCGAATGCCGAATTATTCGGCCGAATACTTGACCGAATACCTGTAATTTAAACATATTTGATCATTTTTTCTTCTTTTAGAAATGTCGGAAAACAATTCCTCATAAACCAAAAACTAATTGCTTAGCTAAACGTTCATATACATTAACACAATTGCATGAATTATACTAAAAAATATTCCGGCGAATACCAACAAATCTTAACACTATTCGGCCGAATACCGCATACTTGAATTTTTGGCCGAATACCGAATAATTACCGAATATTCGGTGCATCCCTAACTGGGAGTTCCAGTTGAGAATAAATGCTGACAGAAATTCGAGCGCACATTACATCCATCTTGATATATTTACTAAGGATCCCCCACCCACTTTTTTTTAAGTCGCACGCCTATGAACACCTACGCAAAAAATCCAAACGTTCTGACGAATAGTTTAGTTTTCAATTAAAGAACACAGACTTCAAATATTACGATTCTTCGGTAAACAGTCACAAGTTCGGCAAATATCATTGAATTAGAGGGAATAAACTATCGACAAATGATTCCAAGTAAATTTAATGTAGAAGTATACGTTTATATTTGTTAGAACAAAAATTGCACGCCCTAACCCCCCCCCCCCCCACAACTCACTTTCGTTAAATTTCCTTATATGGTAGATGCAGTTTTTGCAGTGCTAACGTTTACCGAATGGGTCTATATTCCTGTCACACGTTGATCCAAACGTCAAGCTTTAAACTTCCTCATAGTTCCTCCAAATATTTTCTGTTCTAAAAGTTAAGTGTTTTTTCCAAAAAGCAACAGAAGCCATTCTGCTGTCAAGTGCATGGAAGTTCTCGGCATCAGGGCTGCGCAAGGCGCCTTCTTATTTCTGACATGTCCGGTCTCCCCCCAGCCCTATCCCAAACCCTCAGGGCACCTCTTAAATTCCCCTAAATTCTCAAGCTGCCCACTGTAAAGACCCTTATTGACAAGGAGCAAAATGCCTTGCCCTTGAGGTACTTGCAACAGTATGGCTTGTCCGAACTTGCAAAAGGGAGATGAATTGAACTTGTAGGAATTTGGATTGCTGTAAAAGCTTGGCTGGCTACTGACCAGAAGCTTCGTTGTGTCCGTGGTATTTCACCAACTATTTTTCAAGAGACCTTGAATTTTCCCGTTGTCAGGAGAATTTGGTCTTCTCGACCACAAGGAGGCAAGTTGGTGTTGACAAACGGGCAACATGAGGGGAGTGGAAAACACGGGAAGGAAACCGGAGACACAGGAGAAAAACATAAAATATTACATTAATAACGTTTTGAAATTCCTAACTCAGTGCTAACTCGAGCTGTCGCACTCGTTACAGCCAAACATATCGCATGAAAACCCCCGTGGGACGCTATATACTAATAATGTTATGTACGATACAAGTCGATGTTTTTATTTTAATTCCCAGTTTTTGATGTTATGTGTTTAGCCGCCGTGAGCGCAGCAGCGCTAGCGAGGCAGTCATGGGTTACGGATTTCACTTTTATTCTATTTTCTGTTCTATTCTATTAGTTTCAATTCTAATATGCCTATCTAATGCACATTAGTCTACAGATTAGCATAACTCGCAAAGGGGAATCACGACAATCATTTTCACTTACAAATCACGTTCTTCGACCTATTTATAAACTAAACCCACAACAATTACTGATTTACGTTCTCCCCCCACCCACAAACACACAAAAAAGTTGTTGAAGTAATATTTGCATGTATACCTTTATCCCTATGTTTCCCGTTTTTCCAGGATTCCTATTTCCCTGCTCCCCGTTTTGTCAACAACCGACGTAAGTGAGATACTAGGAAAGGGGAGCAGTAGCCCACGGAAACATTTTCTACCACTGTCCACAACACAAACAAATTTTCTGCAGCTAATCTGTTTTATCATGTGGTTACGCTGTATGCAGTGAAAGGAAGTGCTGACCAGAGGGGGGAGAAAGTCAGGCTTCTGTCCCTAGGCCCGTGCTTCAAAGGGCCCCTGCCCACCACGTCAGGCTCATATGAGAAGAGGTATTGCGAGGAGAGGTCCTGCCACTTTAATGTTGCCAGACGAACCGAGGGTGGAGGGAGGGTTCGGATTCCACGTTGAGGCAAGATTGTTGCAAATCAGTGTTCCTAACCGTTAGTGGCGTGACTGAGAGTATGGACGTTCGTAAACAAACAACGTGATTGGTAGAGAGCTTTGATTCGAGGTCTCAAGATTTTCTTTATCCTATGAGCCCTAAGCATCCAACTCGGGGAATTATCTGCAAGCTTCTGTAAAATTATTCATGTTCGGATTTCGTAGGAAATAGACGTAGTCTAAACTTCAAGTTAGGCTAAGGACTAGTAGCCTAGGTCCTTGGATCTGTACGATCTACCTTAGATCTTGTCCAGTCAAAACCATGTCTTGTGGCTGTTGTTTTCCCGAATGTTAGACTGTTTTGTATGATTTTTTTTAACAAAAGTCGTTTCGTGGCCTAACCTGAAACTGGTGCTACTGCAACTAGCTCAGTCTTCGATAAGTCCTGCAGGAGGGTGGTGGCAGAGTTGTGCTGTGCGAGGGGACTCTGAGCAAGGAAACACTCTACTCATGTGTACTTGCCACCATCGACAAAAATATTTGAAGTACCGCACTCTGCAGGAATTTCACCTTCGAACCGCCGAAATCAGGCATCAAAGCTGCCTTGTCACGAAATTTCAACCAAATCGAAACAAAACTGGAAATGACATAGGTAAATACAGATGCAAACCTATTGACGTTGCCTTTTGGACGTATATGTCAGACTGCCTTCGTCGGTTCGATTCACCGCTCAGGCAGTCTGACGTATACGTCCAAAAGGCAACGTAAATAGGTTTGCATCTGTTATTATTGCCTCTGTCTTTAAAACTAGGAATGTATTCGTGTCCCAAACAGACATAACATACAACAATATCCAAATTCAATCGAGTATTTGGCCTCGCTCGTTTCGCTTGCTCGGCCAATATAAAGTACTGTGAGTTTTGTTTAAAAGACACACGAACACCACCGTAACCAAAAAAAATCTCACAAGTACGATGAATTGGACCAATCACAAGCAGCGGGAACAAAAGCGCCAAGGTAATTAATTATTCTATACGAGAGCGGGAAATTTCCGGGTTGTTGTGCGCCATTTTTTTTTTTTTTACACTATAAAACCTGAAAGGGTTCAGCTTTCTTTATTTTACACTCGTTAATTCATTCAGGCTGCGTTGCTCTCTTCACAACATGCCTATGTCTGGATTTTAAAGGACATAATCTGGCCTAAATCGGACGAGATTTATTTGCACATGGTTCCAAAAAATGTGTCATCAAAACAAAACTTACATGCATCAAAAGGAGCACGAGGTGTTTTCAAATACCTTTTAGACTATGAAATGTTGCATGGAGGGCTTTCGGAACCTATAAAGTTGCTACCTTAAACTACGACGGGTGTTTGTTTACTTGTCTTCTTACTGCAGCTTCACCACGTTCTACAATTTTTCACCATCGTTTTGATCCTCACAAAAATGTCGTTTTCTAACTTTCACAAGAAAACACACACCACGGTTTCATTGTTTGAACGGTAGCAAAGCTATTACTAATTTCCTCAACCTTCCCTTGTAACGAACGAAGCAAACAAAAATCGCTGGAATAAATAACAGAATGAAAGACTCCATCTTCCCACCCCCTCCCCCCCCCAAAAAAAAAATAAAACTTAAAATAAGTGAAACAAAAACAATAAGTGTGCAAACTGAAATTCTAAGACAGGCTATAACAACTCTCGGTCGGTCGCCACTCTCCATTTGACGAATGCAGATTAGCAGTTAGCAATTCATCTGAATGATTGAAAATATCGAGCCTTCGTCTACTTTGGTTTTTCATTGTACTTTCACCTTGAATGTGTAACACAGTGTAAAATTCACACGAGAACTTTGCAGTCCGGGCGAATTTTCGGTGACTTCTTGCATGAAACTGTCATCTTCTTCAGCCCTCTTCAAAAGACCAAAACACTACAAGAATTTCCTAAAGATTATTCCCTGGGGGGGGGCGGGGGGGCGGCGGAAGGGGAAAAACTTTACCCACCGAAAATTCGCCCTGAGTGCTAAATTTCCACCTGACTTTTGGATTGCGTTTCAAGAAGAAAGTAAACTGACTGACAGCCCTATTCGCCAAAAAGGAACCTATCTTACATAGACTTATCATATCAAAAACCAAAACTGGTAAAAGGGGCCGCCAAGTTCCGAATGGTTCGACCCTTCAAATGAGTGATATCTACACACCAAAACATTCGCCAAGTTAATCGCATCGTCGAATACTTCGAAGGTTAAATGAAAACTAGAACATTGCCACTTTCGGTAGCAATGTACAAGTTTTCATTTAACCCAAATAAGACTTCGGGATCTGTATAACATAGGGTTACTCTTACTGAGGCTAAAGAAAGATATGCCTTTCTTATAGGTTCCAAGCAAAAAAATTGGTAAAACCATGCATTGTGACAAAGTGAATTGGTTCTAGGGTGAAAGTAAGTTCAACGAAACACCGAAGTAGACGAACGCTCGATATTTTCAATCATTCAGATGAATTGAGAGTAATACTCGACAATTAAGAGGCCACGGCGCTCACCATCATGAACTGGGCGTCGCTTTAAAGTTGTGTTAGTAATTACTTCAAACCGTCTACTGCCCACCTACGTAATGAAACAAAACGAAAAGCGACCTTGAGGGCTACCGGGAACCCGAGGGAAGTGAGCAAACCACAGCCGAATCGTTACAGGACTTGGTCTCCGTGCCAAGAGGGCGATTGAATCGCATCACATGGACCGCCAGAAAAGAATCGCAGCATATGGACTGCTTGTACCCCTATTATGGGTCTTTGTTTATTTATTATTACTTTTTTTTTTTGAAGTAGGGTGGTGTCGATGTCGCATCTCCCTGCTCCACGATGCTGCTCCCGGCCTCCCACGGAGCCATCACAATGGCTCCCTGGACTTTTTTTTTTTGTTGTTTCCCTGTTTTTTTCGATGACAACTTTTTGCCTGGTGGAAACAGATGAAAGTGCACGGTTGTTAAATATCACCCGGTCTTAATTTTAAGTTACAAAACTAACAACTGAAGTTTAGAATCCTGTGTGAGAAACCAAATTCTGCCAAATTCTCACGAGCACCCAAATGCCTAATACGAATCAAGTCTAAATCGGTCTACTTTCAAGTTGCAACAAAAAACTCAAAACCTAACATGTCGTAGCTAATTTCGGTTTCTATTAAACACATTTTTTTAAATAAATTTTTTTGAGCACTGTGTCATTTGAAGCAAATGAAGGATAGTATAGATACCAGTTCAATTTTGGACCGTATTAGACGTCATATTAGGTGAAATATGAAGTCTGTTAAAAGAAAAACACGGGGAATTGGCCCTGGAAACATCCTGTCATCACAAGGGAACGAGATAATGTCCAAAATACATCCCATATACGCGGAAAAAAGAGCAGTATTCGATGGTACTACACTGGCCACCACTGACCCTGGCGACTTTGACAGGACACATTTTCAGTGTACCAACAACTTCCAACAAACTTGACTGAGTAGAACGTAAAAAATGTTATCAGAAAACAAAAACGAACTCGTTTGATGCTTAAGGTAAGGTTTAACTGATCCGAAGTCAAAACAGCTAAGGAACACAAATAAACTTTCCTGTAAGGTTTCAGATACTGCAAGTGTTGCTGTATTGTTTAGTCCACGTGAAACCTTAATGCTGTATTCAAATATTTTTACCATTCTTACTTTTGCACACCATAGCCAAGATCGCTAATGATTGGTGCATTCTACTTCGCTAAATGATGGCTGGAAAATATTAAAAATTCATCGTCTTATAGTGCTTAGCACAGCTCTACATGTAATTCGTGCGAGTTTTTGAAAAAATGGAAATGTCCCGGAAAATAATAATGAAACAGAAATTCCGTGCCTGGAAAAATGCTTGAAAATTTTTAAAGATGATAATTATATGTATCATCAGCAGGGTGATGAACGGAAAGTAGAAGACGTGCATGAAGAACACTGAAAAATTTAGCCAAGAGAGTAATCGTATGTGAGCCTTCCTTGCATTATAGCCTCCTTTGTTTGGGCAGTTATAGTTTTGAAATTTGGGCTTTGGCTTTTTATTGTATTTAATGTATAATGATGCGATACAGCAGTACGGTTTCACGTGGACTAAACAGTACAGCAAAACTGCAGTATCTGAAACCTTATCAGAAAGTTTATTTGTTTTCCTTTGGTGGATTGACTTCGAAGCAGTTAAACCTTACCTAAGCATCAGACGAATTCGTTTTTGTTTTCATCTCGTGCTACTTTGGCGTACCATGCACTTTAGGTTAGCCTGTTTATGACTACACCGAGATGAACGTATTAAATGGAATCGCAGGCTTGAAATCGCAAGCTTACTGTAAGTAGGACTAACCAATATCACATCTTGGATGGGACGTGGGAGTAAAAGCACCATTTCTATGATGCAAGGACAAACTGGCTTGCAATTCGGAATCCAAGCACGTTACATCGATAAAGCCATAATTGCAGGTTTGGACGCGTCCCCCAGCCAAAGCCATCGCGCTAGAAGGCCACAGGGACAATATTGCTAGGTAATTCCAACGGAAATTCATAGGATCTTTTACGTACTACAATCGACATGAGCACGAGGCGTTACATTGCCCTCCTCTTCCCGAAAATCCTCATTAGACAATCATGATAACCGTCTGAGGTGTGTGTTCGTGAATTGCTGGTTTCCCATGAAATATTTTGTTACGTTGATGTCTAAGCGATCATTACTTCATCACCATATTGCTAAACTATTAGAAGAAAAAAATCGAACAACATTTGAGAGCTAATTTAATTTGATTCGTTAAGGACATTAACATTGGGAGCCGTTAAGAATTGCAATTGAACAGAAATAATGAAAAAAAAAAAATATCAAATTGCTAAGATATTGGCTGCGTTTGTTACTGAAAAAAAAAGGTACTGTAAAAAAATACCCGTCGTAGCATTCAGGGACTGCAGTGAAGCCAGTGTGCTGCCTTCTGGATTTAAATGTTAGACTGCCGGAGCGGGAATTGAACCCACGACCTTTGAAACCAAATGCCGAAGCTCTATCGCTTACCCATACTGACACGGCTCAGCGGTAGAGCTTCGTCCTTTGGTGTCAAAGATCGCGTGTTCTATTCCCGCTTAGGCAGTTGATATTTTTAAGTACAAAAGGCTGTCCTGTTTATTAAGACCAATGTCGACAATCCAGACGAAATAATTTCACGTATCATCATGTGGGCGGGAACCGAGCCCGAGTTTTTTTGTCTGAATGGCCGCACACAAGGCTTCACTGCAGTCTCCCGATGCTATTTTACGACAGGTGCTTCTTTATATTTTCACACTGCAGTTTCGTTCCTCTTAAATAAAGTTAGCGCTTGTTTTAATTTGCTTAATCACTGTGAGGCAGGACAAAAATTACTAATACCCGTTTCGTTGCTACACGAAAACAAACCAAACCTTAATCCAAAAAATTACAACAATAAGTACGTAAAATCATTTACCTTGTATTTGCGGACCAGCGACGATTTAAGCCGGAAAATCCAGTTTCGTCGATTTCGAACCAGTTTTTATTTACACTGAGGGAGATGGCAGTCCACAGTCCACCGCCTCGAACACACTCACAACACACTCCGTCGTCAGCCAAGCCAAATCCAAAACACGGCAGCACAAAAACAAATCCAAACGATCCAAAACAGGCCCAATTATCACGGAACGACTAAGATTTCAGGGTTTCGCAGTCGTCACACTGTAATCCTTTTTCAGTGAACGATGTTTCTTTAAAAGGAGCACCTTTTAAATCCACCCAACAAGCCGAGTCTCGCCTAGCTCCCCAACTCCGCTTGGAAATGTTGTCGTTTGGGGAAGGGCAACAAGAAGTGGTTTCTACGTGCGCCAAACGTCATGAGATGCCCAAGTAAGGTAGAGAGGCCCTCCGGCTTGGAAAAATCACGCAGGCAAGCCGAAGAGGCAACGGCCAAAACCATAAACTAGCAGATGACTAACAAACCGAGGCACAACTACAAACACTGACGTCGTTAACACACCTAATTTAGCACGAAATGCAAATCCCGATTCTTGTTTTCTCCGTGACGTTGGCGAGAGAGAGAGCTGTGAAGAAATTGTTAAGAAATGACATTAGATTTCAATTCGGTCTTGCAGTTGTTCGTTTTCCTGCTGAATTGAAAAGACATTAGATTATATCCAGACGATACGATAAGCCAACTAAACTAACGGGAAATAATCCGCGGGCGGCTGTTATCAGGGCAAATAAACTTTTACAAGTTGCCACACTGGCTCCACCCTGAGAAACGCCCTGAGTGTGAATGGTGGGGATTTTTAATTACGTGTTAAAAAAAAAAAAAAACTAGTTGAAGTTTTAATGGCAAACCAGAGTATTATTTTAATTCTTACCACCACCCTTTTCCCCCATAACTTGCGTGTCTGACGTAAAATAAGTGACAATTTTTCAATTCAGTTCTTCACAATATATTACCATTTTTGCCTTGAGATTCAATTAAAAACTGCTTACATTTGCCACTCTCTCATGGTAATACATGTGCAAACCTATGTTGGTTTTCTTTTGGGCTTCAACTCTAAACTGCCTTGGGCGGAAACTGAATCCTCACTCCAAAGGCTGAAACTCATACCGCGCAGTCACACGATAGATTAAAACTTAAAGGTACATACAAGGCTCAGTTTTGAAACTCTAGTTCCAACGTGTGTTAATGTTGCAAAGGTATTCATTTTGGTTACATTGTAATATTGGCTACATTCACTCTAACCTATGTAAATGCTGCAAAAGCTATTTGGCGCAGGATGCTCGAAATTAGTGAGAAGGTATGCCTTTTTAAGCCTTTGCGGTATCTTGGGGCAGTTGCAGGATACCTAATACCTCTGATAATGCCTTGCCTTATCTTAAAACAGCACGAGACAAAGCAATATCACAGCAGGTATTAGTAGCCGCAGCTACCGCCAAGGCCCTGCATAGGCTTGAAAGACGCAAAATGCGATATCTGGAGAGCTTTCTAGTCCATGATCATATTATACGTTCCTATTTAGCCGTCCTGTAAGCCGTCTTGTAAGCCTCTCATATTTTAAAAATAATTATGATCACTTCTTTTAACGAATGTAACAAAAAGAAAGAAAAAATGGACCTGGCGAAACCATTCTGCCATGGCTTACGTTATGAAGTTTACACCTGTAAAATGTGATACATCTTAAAGGCGCATACTTCCTTGACTAATCGAACTTTTCTGCGTGACATGCTCCTTTGCAACAATCAGTAAAAAACAAACAAATAAAACCCGCCCTTCGATGAACGTAACAATGTCAATGAAAAACAAAAACGCTTACAGTGTCATAACAGTTTGGTTAAGTCGAGGGTTAGTTTTTGAACTCGGACCTAAGAAGTGAAAGATGCAACAAAAACAAACTGTAAACTTTTCAAAATCCTAAACCTAATCGTAAGCAATAAAACGTTGATTCTTTTGCAAGTAAAGGATTTGGTAAGGTCAATGAATTGTCACTAATGCAGAGTAAAAACACTGTAAACAAACATGTGGCTTGTACTAAAAATATCAGGTTCAGTTTTCAGGATCAGTTCGTGCCAGCATTTCACACCAGCACAGATTATGACATTCATCAAAGCGAAATTGGTATGATTAGCACTGGTCCCAATGTTTGTTTTTAGTGCGGACTATTATGCATTAGTGGCAATACTTGATCTCGTTCCTTTTACTAACAAAGGAATCAACTATTATTATTATTATTGGCTAATTGAAAGTTTACAAAAAGTATTAAATAAAGTAGCTAATTTAATTGTTTAATAACAATCGAATGAAAAAGAGTACAAAGGAAATATTAAATGGAAATAAACTCATGACTAGAAAATTAATGGATTTTACTATAATAGTGCAAAATTACAAGAAAAAGATTGGAAAGAAATCAAATAATAATGAGAGGTGCAAGAAATCACAACAATTGGTTAAAGATGCCTTCATACAGATATGGAAAACGTGGGGTGAGCTAAGTAAGTCCAAAAGTATTTAATAAATTACCAGTAGAATTGAGGAACTTGGATTATGACTTTAGGAAAGAAATGAAAAATTGGATTTTAAAATAAGGCTTTATTTAGTCTTTATTATAGGAACACTGTGTATTGTAGTTACATTATAGTTTATAATTTAGTGAAATTTGATAACACTTTCTAATTTTTGCTATATTGTGTTTTATGTTGTTGACATGCACATTGGTTTCGTACAAAGTATGGAATAAATTATTATTATTATTATTATTATTATTATTATTATTATTATTATTATTAATCGTGCAGGAAAGGCTAATAAAACTGGCGTTATAATGCTTAGGCTATTTCGTTATATTTTGGCACAGGTTAGTCACCAGTTTCATCCTACAAACAAATTATGATTTTTTTTTATGGCTACCTCTGCCTATCCGTTATAATAAATAGAGAAACAAAAGCCTATCTAACGTCTAACTGGCAAAAACTACGAATACACGAAAAAAAAATATCACAGTTTGACTTTAGAGCGCTTTTAGAGGTTTTACCGGATTTCATCACTCAAGTATAGCCGGGCTCAATCAATCAACGTACCGTACTGTAATGTACTTGTTACTACAAGTTCAACCGACGAATCCGAGGCCGAATCAATACCTAGTAAGCAGATACACGAATAAATGTGTTTCCTAATTTCTGCCTACCCCACCGCAGACCTAAAACTTGGGCTTGTTTTCCCCAAATATAAAAAAAAAAAAAACAGTATCAACACTCTTCGACTGTTATATTCGCCAAAACACACCGCCACTAAACGCATTAAAACACAAAATCACAGCAGCGCAATCCAGTTTACCACGCCTCACAATTCCCATCAAAGCAATCATCATCCATCGAAAAGTCAGTCACTTACCGTAAAAGCACAACAACAAGCCTCAACACGTCTGCATAACACGCCGGCGAAAGCAAACCAAGGCTTGTGCAATGCTGCAAACACTAGCACTCAAGCACCACACCTCTCCAACCATTCCGATCGCACAACCTTCTCTCATTCATAGGACTGGTAACTGGCCCAACGAGTGAGCCAGAAAGACCGACCGTCCTGGGATGGGGGGAGGGTGCACGAACCAGCCTACCAGGACTGACTACTCCATCATCTACCTGAGAAGCCGCAATACATTTTTTTTTCTCTCCACCATACATCCACTTGTTGTTCGCTGGGGAGTGAAGTCAGGGAGGGAGCAAGAGGAGGCGCCCTGAGGGGGGATTCAGGAGCAGGGGAGGGGGATGGGCGGAGGAAGAAGAGGAGAAGGGACTCCCCTGGGGCTATTGGAATGGGTCACCGCTTTCGAGTAATGTTGTTGGCTTCAGAAGCAAATCTGGTTCTCTTTCCCACCGAGTGACTGTACTACATGACCGATACAAGAGAGCTGCATAGAAGCAACAGGTGGATTTTTTCTGATAAGACGGGGCAATGGAGCCCTCAAATGCGTGCGGAGTGGCGGGGAGGAGTGGGAATGGGGGGGGGGGGGGGGTTGCCACGGCGGAAAGCTTTTTAGAATTTATGCTAGCACTACAGGTTTCAAAGGGAGAAATGATATAGTGTTGCGCATTTACGTAGCATTGTGGTCCTTTCACTGTACCCCCCTCTCTCTCCCCCCTTTCCGGAAAAAAAAACGTTAAAGTGGGGTGTTCATAAACTGCTACTCTTTCTATCTGACTACGTACCGGTCCGTCGTGAAATAAGGCAGAGAGTTGGAGAGGTTCATTAGAGTTGTTACTGCAGGAACGTCTAATCCTGGGGTCGAATTGGGTTGCCAGTTCGAATCCCGGTCGTTCCACTACGACAAAACGAAGGTGCATAAAGGTGGCTTACCAACATCGACATTACTTGAATTTTTTACACACCGATACACCCTAAGAGCAGACGCCCGCGTGTGTATAAGGGCCGCACAAAAATACAAATTCAACAAAAAATAAATAAAATAAATAAATACTGAGGGACGATATTTCCAAGAATCAAAAATCGGATTACATGAAATATATCCGTTATCAAATATATATAGCTATAAAAAAAATGAAGAAGAAAACAATTTAGGTAACATTAGACTGTGTCTTCAAGTGATAAATGTCATTAATGTAAAATAAGAAAAGAGTAACGGTCCTAAAACAGGTCCTTAGGGCACACCTGTAGTTACTAATGCCCTAGCACTAATGTGACATTCAATTTTAGTGACCCGAGTTCGATTTGATAAATCAGTGAACCAGGAATTCGCGAAGTGCTTGAATTCCATGAAGTTCCATTTTTCTAATAACCTGGCGTGATTAACAGTGTACTGAATAATTTCCAGTGCACGTATGATTTTTGCTATTTGTTTTCCTCTTATCCTTACATAAATGGATATTAACGCCTCCTAGCGTTGTTTTAGTAAATTAAAATTCTGGAGAAGTTGAGTGGCCTGGAACCGAGAAGACATATTGCAGCTTCTATCCCACACGGCCTTGTGACACAGTATAACGTATAGCGCCTGTGGCTCCAACATCATAAGGACACTTCCTGTGGCTATAACCTCCTGACGTGAAGCGCAATTCAGAAGTTGGTAACATACTAATCTTGAAGGATAATGTCAAGGTCAATCCCCAATAACGACGTCACAAAGTCGCCCCCTCCCCCGCCCACTTTGTTACCAAACAAACTTTTTTTTCTCTTTACCCCGTTTGATAGGAAAACATTAGTCCAATAGCCTGATCAGCCCGAAAATGTCTGATGACTTTTTTGCTCCCTTTTACCCCGTTTGGTGTGTGACGTCACAAATTTAGTGACTATCCCCTACCCCCACCTCCTTAACCGCTACTGTCTCCGTGGTATCCCCTCCCCCGTCATGTGTAACGTCATTTGTATATGGCCCCTATAACCTTTAATAAAATCTCTTTTCTGTGCATCCCAAACTACTCAAATAAAATATGTCTTTTTTTTTTTTTAAATAGGACTGAAAAAGCCAAGTTGATTGGATTAGTGGTAAATTCTTACAGAGAAAATCCTATTTACGTTTCCTTTTGGACTTAAATATCAGACTGCCTGAGCGGGAACTGAACCCTCGACCTTTGAGACCAAAATACCGAAGCTCTATCTACCGCCAAGCCATGCTGGCCGCTGTGTCAGTATTTAAGACTTTTTTGGTTCGGCCTGTTTGTTCTAGACTGATGATTTTAAACGTCGACTAGTACTGTTCACTATAGCGTATGGCAAGTAAATTTACAATTTTGGCAAATAATTCGTCGGGAGCATTCGTTCAACGAAACGAACGTGGGGCCTGAATTCATATCATAATAAAGACCTGTCAAGATCTATGAGAAGTGATAATTATGGAATCCTGACGCTATGCACTTTCAGCTCAGCATCCCCACTAGGAGTAGTATCACTGGCGCACACACATTAGGAATTTTGATGCATAGGGTTCGGGGAGAGCTAAATAAATTAAATTTCAAAATCGGAATCCTAGAATTCAGCTGGGGGGGGGGGGGCTCGGGGGGGGGGGGTGGGGGTACGTTTCTTCCCCCCCCCCCCCCGAGACCTGTAAAAGCATTTCATTTTCAGCAATAGAGCAGTGACACGACGTAGTATTATTGTATATAATTCTATGCTGGAGCCTTAATGGGTTAGCTGCAAGAGGCACTTCAGAGAGAAACGGAAGGGCGTCACACTGAAGCCGATGCTGTGAAGAGTGCTTTCTTAGACCAAAAACACGCGATTTTTGTTGTTGGAGAAAACAACGTTATTTTAAGCCTAAGAAATCCACTCTTCCTTTGTTTTTCCCTCCATTTTTATGTATGCACCTTGTAGTTATGCCCTCCAAAACCCATACTGGTGCCAATATGTTACTAATATGGCGGCAAAGTCACTGCTCTATTTTGGTATCTTTAAAATGTTTAAAGGGCAGTTAAATCACCTACACTACAACGGCAGAAAAGAAACAATAGGAACACCTTCAATACGTCCGATACAATAATTTTATAATTGCATATCACAGCACGCCTGGATGGGCTTCAGTCTTGGCCATGGAATGTGTCGATATTATTGCTAACCCACTGACGTACTGTAGTTAAAACTCGAGCGAAGTGGTAGCGTTCAGCTGCCAGATGCTTCAACCTCCCACAGCCTCCACGTGTTTCCACTAGTAGCCCCAATCTGTCGGCAATCATTTAGACACATTCTTAGCTAACAGTAGCGCTTTTTGAAGACGGCTTTAGGTAAAGCAGTAATAAATTGTTGTATAATCGATCGTATGTAACGTGTCCTACCGCGTGTCCAGCTGTGGAGCATAGGTGGCCTAAAAGAAATAAACGTAAAAATTTACGTAAATTCCCTTTAAAAAAACCCAATATTCAGAAATATTTTTCAACTAAAATAAATGTCACTTTTGTTGAGGCTTACCAAATTGTATTCTAATTTTCAAGTGTTGGGGGGGGGGGGGGGGGAGTGACTTGCTCCCACGCCCCCTTCCTCTACACACACTGGCCAGTGTACTAGTGTACAGAGAGTGTTTCCAGAATGTGTAACAGTCATCTGCACAAACTGTATGGATACAAAACCCTTAACCTCATCAGGGAAAATTAATCGGAAATTAATGTGCAACGCCTACACCAATTTGACAAATTAAAGCAACATACCACCTGCCTTATAACCTTCCGCCTGCCTCACAACCCTCACGCGACGATCACATCCGCGTATTTACCACAGCTAAGGTCAACTGAGACGGTAGCTTCGTTCCTCGCAGTGAAAAACATAGCAACTGTCTCAATTGGCATTGCGCCTAGTAGTCCAGCCACCGTGAACCCATTGATCGTGTCGTCACAAACCGGAATGATTCTCGTATTTTAAAATCGCAATTTATAATTTTCTAGGCTAGTGTCTTATAATTTTGCTTCGGCGATCTATTGGAATAATTAATTTTAATTTTTACCGCGTTAGTCTATTAGATTTTTGATCTCATGGTAATTATTAGAAAATTAGTAGATGTACACACATAGATGAAACGTCATGATTATTGTACGCGCGCAATGCATCATTTAGTGACGGGTCCACAGATTAGAGAGTTTAGGTTTTTTAGCAAGAGGGAAAGACTAACGGTAAGGAAATAGACCTTTGGGGCCGTACTTGATGTGGCGGATCGAGAAAAATGGCGTTGGGAGGTATATCCTTTTAAAGAACGTAACATGATGATAATAGTGGCTCTCCCTTTTGAAACAGGGTGCAGACCGCCCTCCGTCACCTAATGGCGGCTGCATAGTCCGTCATCACCTTCAGACTAAGATGAGGATGATTATGAGTAGACGGCGGCGAGAGGGACAATTTAGCCGGAGAAATCCAAGTGGAAAACCCCAGGATCTTTGACATGCCACAATCGACATGAGCACGAGGCACCACAAGCTCACAACATTTCTCCATTGATGCCGTTGACGATCTTTGAGAGACAGATTTACTCTCCATGTCAACCTTTTGAGTCTTCATGGATTTTTTTTTCCTGTCTACGATTTAGGCATATTGGTTTGGCCCGCCGAGCCAAGAAAATAAGACAATTTAAACGAAGCAAAAAGTGACGTATTCTTTATTTAAGAAAATTTTGGCTCCAAAAAATACAACAAATCTACACCGAAAAACATTATTTAGGCTCCATCTCGATCTAAAAATGTTAACAATTTAGGCAACAACGTTTTTACGGTTGCATGTTTTCTTGTAGTGTTTAAATGCGACAATCAAATGTTATTTTCTTAGCGAGTTACGTTGCGAAAACCTATTAGCCATAGGGAAAATCGGTGTTTTCATTTACCGTGTTTTTAAACTAATTTTGGTCTCTGTATCTAATGGTAAACATAGTTTGTCTATATCTGGTATAATTCTCAAGTTGAAAAAAGCCACGGACGGACAAAGTCGTTGCAATAATTATCAGCGTGACGGCGAAGGAAAAAAGGGCAATATTGTCCTTCGAAACGACGTACAAAAATCTGACTGAGGTGGCTACGATTGAGCAAATCGACGACTTCTGTGATAATAGCTTTCGTTTACACTTCAAAAAGTTTCAACGGGACTGAGAAGGTAAGTATGGGTAACTACTGTACCGGAAAATTGCCTGGAAACGATGTACGGAAGTCAGGAGCGACGTGGATTGAACGAGCAAAGCTAGAACTTTAAATAAGCATACAAAAATTGATGTAAATTACATAGAGGAAAGTGGAAAACAAGCGAAAATAGAAAAAATCATACACTAAAAAGATGTAGCAGAGCATATAAGCCACCTTTATTCCAACTGGGAGCCCAGGCCGTCCCCAGACAACTGATAAAACGCCTTTATCAATATCCACACTCCTCCACTGACATAAAAATGACTGACTGAATCCGTCATTAACGTGAGAACATTGACTAGGCCTCCATTCGACCGAGAATGCTTGCGTCCAGCCATAGGCAGTGGAGAAGGAATACAAATAAATACAAAAGCTCAGTGAAAGATTAAATAAATACACACTGTGATGGGTGTGCATACGGGGCAGGCAGTTCGAATCCGGGTCATGCCACTCTGACGAAACGTAAGTGCATAAAGGTGGTTAATTGTACTGTGTTATTTCTAGTGTACGATTTTCGCTGTTTGGCTTGTTTTCCTCTTTCCTTTTCTATAATTTACAGCGATTTGGGTAAGTTGATTCAACCCTTCAATGAATCTTTGTATAAATGTATTTATATGAACGATATTCCTTCTCCATTGCCTGTGGCCCGCAAGCATTCTCATTCGAATGGAGCCCTGGTCACTGCTGTGATCTTAATACAGTAACGGGCTTAGTGACTCATCTTTAAGGCAATGGAGGAGTGGGCCTATCAATAAAGGCTCTTAATTAGTAAAATGGGACGGATTGGGCTGCTAGTTTGAATCCACGGGCAAGGTGGCCTGATGGTTAGCATGACCATCTCACGTGCCAGAGGTGCCGTGTTCGAGTCCGTCGTCAGTCACCCCTAGCATTTTCGGGTAGAGAAGGACCCTGTGATGCATCGCGCTCATGTCGATTGTGGCATGTAAAAGAACCTAGGAATTTCCGATGGGATTGACCTAGCAAAATTGTCCTTCTCTCCTTCTGTCGCCATGGCTTCGGCTGGGTGGGCAGCAAAAGCTAAAGTATGTTTGAATCCACGTCACACCATTCCGACAATGTAATAGCGTAAAGATGGCTCATAATTATACCTTATTTCTAATGTGTGATTGTCGTTGTTTAGCTTGTTTTCAATTTTCCTTTATAAATATAGAACTAATGTGCTAATAGCGTTCGTTCGCAATTCGACAATTTTCAACGGGGAATCACCTGAAACGATGAAGTCTGACAAATGAGGGATGAGGATTGAGCGAGCAAAGCGAGGACTTCTGCGGTAACAGTTTTCGTTTTGGTTCGCAGTTGAAGGATTTTTAACGCGACGGAAAATAAATAGGGGGCAATATTTGCAACAAACTATGTGTCCTAAATTCTCACAGTAATTTCCCTCAATCGCCTATTTTTTTTTTTTTTTTTACAAGGAATGGTGTTTCACCTAAAATTCCCATTTTATAAAAGCTATCTTCCCTGTCTCTTGTCAGCGTTCCTCAGGGTCAATCCCTCGTTTAATCAATGTTTATCTAGAGATACATTGGAGCTTATATCTCCCCTCCTTATCGCCCTCATCAACAGCAAATCACTGCAGTGACTCGGTTGTCAAACACGCTAATCACAAGACAAACCACATCACCTTTGACCTATTTGGCTTGAGTTGTGGTGGTAAAGCAGCAATCGGACATCGCACCGTCTTGCTGTGTGGTTTGCAGAGGATGTTTTTGGTCTACACCGCTAGTTTTAGATGTCGACACCGACAACGGTAAACTTACACCCTTAGCGGGTTGGGGAGGGGTGTCCGTCAAACGACTCCCACCCCACCTAAAATTTTGAAGGTCCTGAATTTGGCACCGAACGTGTCCCTGAGATTACAGATTTAAGGATAAAACCTTCATTAAATCCCGAAATTGATGATAAAACGGTCCCTCCCTGACTTGAGGGCAAAACGACACTAGGTCCCGAAATTGAGAACAAAAACGTTCTTCTGACCATGAAATTTAAGACAAACGTGTCCCAATGGTCCTATAGGCCTATATAAAGGACGAAAGCGACCCATAAAACAACGAAATTGCGGCCGGATAAATAATTGCTCCTAATGTCTCGAAATAGTACGAAAACGTTCTTCTGACCTGAAATTGAAAGCAAAAATATCTCAAAGTTTCCAAAGGACGAAAGCAACCCTAAGTGTCCGAAATTGGGGTCAAACATTTCCCATTGTGGACAAAAAAGATCTGACCCTAAAATTGAAGACAAAAATACCCCCTGGTTCGGATATCAAGACGCAAAACCAGTCAATCCTGAGGTTCCCAAATTGAGGGCAAAAGTGTCCCTAAAGTCTCTACGTTGAGGACGAAAATGTTTTTCTGACCCTGAAATTGAAGATAAAAGTGTCCCAATGGTCGTGGGTATCAAGGGCAAAAGACACCCTAAGGTTCCGAAATTGTGGGAAAATGTGTCCGTAAGGTCCCTTTAAGATCTCGAAATTGAGGACAAAATGTTCTTCTAACTCAGAAATTGAGAGACAATGTCCCAATGGGCTCCGATATCAAGAACGAAAGCGACCCTAAGGCCTCTAAATTAAGGACAAAAGTGTTCGTAAGGTTCCGGATATTGGGAAAAAAGCGACCCTAACGTCCCAAAACTCAAGGGAATCTGCGGACAAAATTTCCGTTAAGATCCCTGACTCAAGGAAAAGAAATGAAATCGGGGCTTGTAACTTTGCAATGTGGAATCCTTTTTTTATAGTAGTCGTTTTAGACAAAAGTTATAGTAAAGGGCTTCAGCTTTTTCTCACCTTTCAATAGTCTATTAAAAAAACATCCTGCCTCTGAAAAAAACTTGTTGCATACTGTTGCTTAAAAATGTTGTTCCTTAAAAGTTTTTCTCATTGTAACTTTATCCTTTTGGGACCAAACTGATTAAAATTTGCCGACGACACAAAGACTGTGTCAGTACTGGGTACACATGATGAGTTTACCACTGTTCAATTCTTAATAATTGATGCTGCATTAGAATGGAGTGAGAAATGGCAAATTCCGATTAACAAGTGTTGCGAGTTTAATTTCGGATTTCAACGTTGAAATTGTACCACCCCAGCAAGGTTACACCGATGACGTCATTTGTGAAATCTGCCAAGTTCAAGATCCACATGACGTCAAATTGTAGTGACCCATTGTCACTTCAAAATAATTAATATTCATTGTTAGTAGTTAACATGATGCTATTATATTAATTCTTGTAACAATGTATGGCTGTGAATTGTGGTACTTAATGTTTGACGTCAATTGTAACGGCTCGAGCTCGCTTGGTCTTCTGCCGGATGCTCCCAACAATTGGGTATATAACCTTAAATTCATTCCGCCACCAACTCCCCAACTCCCCGCATCGAAAGGTAATTTTGGCCATTTTAATTAGAAACTTTCCCTTTTTGTCCCGTTTCCCCAAACTTAACATCAAACCGGACCAACCCTGTTGCTAGTTTAGCACTGCAACCCTGTAGTTATTTTCCCTTCCCGTGAAAACTTAAATTGACCCGAAATTTACCAATCCATCTCGTCCCAAGTAAGCCTCATGCCGTTTGGTATTCCATTTTAGGCCCTAAGCCAGGGTTAGTGTCGTCCTTGAATGTCAGGCGAGCCAGAGCATACTATCGCTCATGTTTTACCGTTAAAGCATAACCAAAAACTGAACCACGACTACTAGCCATATTCCACCAATTTAGGTTAATTTGGAATTCCCGCAACCACTTGATAAGCACCCCGACACGTTTTCAAGCAAGTCCCTTAACTTTGGGGTTGGCACTTGGGAGCTGTCACACGTACTAAAAACCCCTACACAACGAAAAAGTGACTGTACTTTTCATAGGACGAAATAACCCGCAGGTCCTCAATACCGCCTAGGTGATACTATGATTGCCCAGGTCAACGAGATGCGATTTAGGGGTAATCATTGATAATGAATTTCCCTTTGTGTATCATATTTCGTCTATTGCTCAAAAAGCAAATGCATTCTCCTACATGCTACTTAGAGAAATTTCATCTCGAGAACCAATTGTACTAATTACTTTGTTTACGTCACTTGTTCGTCCAATATTGGAATTTGGCGTACCGTTTCGGAATCCACTTCTTGAAGGACTCCAGAATACTCGAAAATATACAAAGAAATGTCACACAAAAAGTGACTAAGTTGTCTCACCTGTCTTATGAATCCCGACTAAAAAAAGCTTAACCTTCCTTCACTTAAGTGGAGAAGGCAAAGGGGGGGGGGGGGGTGTCTAATCTACATGTTTAACGTTTTACACGGACTTATTCCAAAGTTACCAAACTCGTTCTTTGTTATCACCAGACTGGTGTTAATACGAGAGGCTGATCATTTTGGCTGGTGGTGGAAAGGCCACATTATAATAATGTACGGAACTCATTCGCGTTCCGGTGGAGCAAGGCTTGGAATCACCTGCCAGAGTATATTGTCACAGCACCTTCAGTGCGTTCCTTTAAAATGAGATTGGATAATTTTAATGGGTGCGAAGTGAAATTCGGGTATGATTGACTTCCGCAATTGCGGTATGTGTTCATTACTTTAAGCCCTATGTAGTATTGACTGAAAACCTGTAATATTGACTGTAAACATGTGGTATCCTGTTTTGACTGACTCCTAGAGTTAATTTACTATGGTGGAAGTAACAGGAAGAAACAGTTTTAAAAGAAAAGTATGTTTTTCTGTCTCTTTTCATTTTTGATTTGTTTAGATTCCTGTCTTCCGATCTGCCCGCCGAATTGTTGCCGTTGTGCATTTTGTTTTCGTATTTAATATGGTTTATGTCTATCGTCAAACTCCATTGTGGAAACCGACGACAAATGGTTATTATACATAAATAAATAAATAAAAGTAGTCACTGTTTTTCACCTTTCGATGATCGCCCATATTTGATCATTTTTGATCGTATTTGATCATTTTTTAGCAGTTTTTTTTCCGCATGAAGATGATGTAGTGTCGGGTACAGTTCACATTAATCTCCGTTTGTGGTTTCCGAAAAATGGCGTGTTTATTCCCACCCCGCCCTATAGACGGGAACGAGGCTTAATCGTTATTTAATGGCCTATAGTTTGGTAATAGATCACAAGTATTGTTTTGACCCAGAATCGAATAGCCTAGCCCTACTTGCTCCCAGTATCTCCAAGTAGAATCGTGACACGCTACAACAAAGCCAAATTGGCTCAAGTGTCATCGAAATGAGAATAGGAGATAACACAACTTTGAGATTCCTAGTAGGCTCGTGGATGGTCAGTCAGATCGATTTTTTTTTTTTTGGTGTGTATGTGTGTGTGTTGCCTGTAGGCCTGGAGGAGGCGTGGAGTCACGACAGTTCCAATAGTTCTGCTTAAAAATCCACGTGAAATTAAAACGTACAGCAAAAAAAAAAGGAAAATCAACTCGCAGAAAAGTGCATGGATTTAGAGCAAACGCTAAAACCAGCTCGGAGGCAACAAAACGCATTTCCGTCAAATTTTTATCAACTCCCAACATCTCAACTCACCACGCCACGCAGCGTTGGAGAGATTTAAGCCCGCAAAACACCGTCATAATTCAGCCGCGTAACCGCCCCGTAAACGCATAACAGACCACCTTCTATGCAAACTAGCTTTTAATTGCATTCCTGTAAGCAATATTCCATGAACGAGGCAGCCAAAACGCGTGAATAATCAAGCCGTTTTAAGTTTTCAGTTGCCAAACTCGTATTTTCAGGTTATTGCTTCCTAAACATGTCAAGCGTTTCAACACGACGACTAATATAAAAGTTCAATATTTCGACGTACTTCCAGCCTGTCTTCATCAGGATATGATTAAGTATAGTAGGAATTCCATTTAAGCTCTACAAGTAACGAGGTGAAAAACAAGGTCGGACAAGGAAATTCCATTTCTGTGCAGCTATCAACATCATCAAATCGTGCGATATGGCTGTGCGCGGACGTGTTCGTTTATACTGAGCTTTAAATAAAATAACCGAATTGCATTTAATATTGGCGATACGATAAATACGAGCTCGAAAAGTCTGTGAACAATAAATTACTACATTATTAAATTGTTTTTTGGACAACTGTGTGGGAGTTTTGCTGTTATCCGAAGGCCAAGAAGATATCTCTCCACGTCCCAACGTCCACCCGCCCGGCCCATCCACCATAAATATTGAGTCGTCCCTTAATAAGTTTCGCTAAGCCAAAGCGCGTATTAGTAGCGATATGTACCTTTATGGCCTATACCGGTCCGATATTAACGACTGATACCGAGCCGATACCAGCATCCATAGTTAATCCCTAGTCAGTTAGAACTCGATATCTGTTTGAATGATTAAAATCTTGTTTGCCAAAAAAAGATTTGCATTCTAGTACACTAATTTTTCAACAAATGAATATTTTAAACATAACGCAGCTATACAATGATTATACCATTCTGTTATGAAAAATAGACGACAGGCCACTATCAAGGATAAGAAATATCAAACAAACAATTTTCCCTTTCTTCCGATCATGACTAGAAATAAATTCGGGGAAAAATTTGAATTTTACTATGTACCAAACATTTGTAATAAGCTGCCAGACAAAACTTGGGGTATTTTAGCCATTCAAACATGACAAAAAAATTTACCAAACTTTCTTCTTCCAACTTAACGGATATTATCAGACACAAAATGAGCTGTTGTCTAATGTCGTATTCATCTCAAAGCTGCGATGTTGTAAAATTATTTTCATAGTTTGATATTGTTGTACTGGGGATTTTTTAGTCTTTTTTTTTTAATTTGTTGAAATTGTTGTTGAACTTAGTACTTTTTGAGTGTTTTTCAAATTTTTTGAAATTGTTGTTGACCGTACTAAATGTACACCACATATGAACTTTTTTCGTAACCAATGTTTTTTTTCCCTCTTGTTTATGTTAGCTTAAAAAAAATACGTCGGCAAAACACGTCCTTAGACAAAATAATAGGCGTGTAGGCGTGGACTGAAACATCCGTAAATCAGAGCTCCGCCTAAACAAGCTGGACTTTTTTAGAGCGTGAACACTGGGAAACAAAAAAGTAAATAAAATAAACTGGATCAGAGTAGGGCAAAAAAATCCATTTTTCCCGATTATGCAAATGTCGTGACATTGTAAAATCACATTCACAAAAATATTAATGACTTTTCCGCGCACAGTTGAATAATTTTAATTGTTTGCCCAGAGCTCTTTGGGAGGTTGACATGTTTTTTTTAATTCCACTTAGATGTAGAACGCATAAAAAATGAAAAAGAAAAAAAAAACAAGTCAGGAAAAATTTGGTAAGTGTAACCAGAAAGGTTTGGCCTAACGAAGGGAAATATTTTGAATGTCAAACAAGCGGTTACAGCGACTACCTAGTCACAACCGGTCTTCTGTACAGTTCCACCACTACCAATGGTGAGGCGCACACCTCTATCACGCATTACAACAGGTATTGCTATTATATAATCTAAAAGCAGTAACCATCAGAATGGCCCGTTAAAAATGTGTTAGCTTTTAAGCTTTTACATTTTAGGCGTAATTGTCAGCTTTTAGGCCTAATTTCATCTTCAATTTCGTACGTAGCAGCTTACGGAGATATGGATTGTATAGTAAGCCTATTCATTTTTGTAAAACGGTGCACCTCCGGGCACACAGTTGCAGTGTTACAATGCAACGCGCAACGTAGCCTATATAGATCAGTGGTGGCAGGGAAGTGACGGCAGAGATGCTCTTTGATGAAGCCAGCAGCGATTCGTAGCAACTTGACGTTGCCGTGGTAACGTGATTTTAGGCCTCATTTTCATTTTTTAGGTCTAATTTTTTTAACTGCAGTTTTAATTTCGTAAGTAGCAGATGGGCCTAATGGTGAATTAGGTTCGACGGTAAGCCTATTCATTCATGCAACAATGCAACGAGACTATTTTAAACGAAGCTAATATCCTTTCGTTTTTACAGCTGCAGTGTTATCTTGGGATTTCAATTCGACGATCAAATGTTATTATTTAATTTAGTTAGGTCGAAGAAGTCTATTAGCTATAAGGAAGTAACGATGATTTAATTTGCCATGTTATTTAACTAACTTTTGAAACTGAATTTAACGTTGTAAACAGTGGTCATCTCTAATCTGGTACCGTTGGGAAGTTGAAAAAAGTGACGGACGGACGGACAAAGTAGTTGGAATAGTCTTCTCAGCCTGTGCGGCTGTGCAGAAGACCAAAAGCCAGTAGACGGGGAAACGGTGGAGTGGCCTCTAATCCGTACGGTATACTAAAGTTTTTTTGATTCAGTTTTTCAGTTTGCAAACCACGCTGCACAGGATGTCTAAATTGTCGCGTGAAGTTTTGCTCTATGAAACTAAAGATCTGTGAACATTAGACCCTCGCCCAAAGGTACAAGAAGTGACCGTAAGGAAAAGGGGATACATTTTTCGTGGCTAAACATTTTGGAAGTCATTCGTTCGCAACCTGTATTTCCGGAATCGGATCAGTAATTTAGTGAGTTGAGTTAATTCAGTACAATTTACAAGGAAAACAAGCGTTGGCAAATCACGCACCTCAAACCATATGAGCAAACGCTCGCGTCTGGGCAAGGGTCGCACAAATAAAACGTTCTTAAAAATATATATAATAGTAGTGAAAAAAGTGGAAAAGAGGGCTCCCAAAATCCAACATTACATGATTAAGCCAAAAAAAAAGTGAAAAACAAAATATACGAGTAATAGAAAACAAACGTAACTATACTGCCACAAAATAAAGAAAAGTCATCAAAAATAACTCATAATACTAAAGAATCTGGGTAAGCGGATTGGGTTTTGATCTAATACCACTTAAAAACCAAAACCACTCAAAACCACTTAAACAAATATTCTTAAACGTTTCCAGCCCAGTAAAAGGTTTTATTTCCGTTAAGGAATTAAGATTTTACTAATTACATAATTGCATTTGTGGAGTCTGTCCTTGCCAACTTTTGGTTGTACGACTTAAAAACAGGATTTATTCTTAGTATGACAATCAGTCACGAGACACGCTGAAGAATGAGCACCTAGCTGTTGATGTATAGCGGAAAACAGTGCCTTCATTGTTTTTTGAACATAAACATTATGACAAATCGGTTTTGAAGCTTTGCAGGATCAACGGTATTCATGTCGAGCCAACCCGGTATAAAAAAAATACTACACAGTATGGACCATGGAAAAATAATTTGTAACGCATGGCAGTACACAAGTTTTTGAATAGAACAAATTTTACGCAAAAGAGCAAAATCATTTACACCGGCAGGAGCTTATAGGACACGTCCATAGGACATAGGAATAGCAGTGTCGTAACTCTGCCTTCATATTCCACGCTTTTTATAAGGATGGCATAGAGTGAAGGTGCGGTTCTCGCTTCTCGTCGCCAGGGAAAGTCATTCATCGTCGCTAGAAACGTGTTTTCCCAAGGTAACTAATTAAAGACGGGAAAGCCAAAGGCTCACAAGAAATAACTAAATACAGATGCAAACCTATTTACGTTGCCTTTTGGATTTATGTGTCAGATTGCCTGAGCGGGGAATCGAACCCAGGACCTTTGGAACCAAAGGCCGAAGTCCTACCACTGAGCCAGACTGAAATAACTAAATACAGATGCATTAAAGGCCGTGTCAGTCTGGCTCAGCGGTAGGACCTCGGCCTTTGGTTTCACAGGTCCTGGGTTTGATTCCCCGCTCAGGCATTCTGACATACAAGTCCAAAAGGCAACGTGAATAGGTTTGCATCTGTATTTAGTTATTTAGTTCACAAGGTAACGCTAGTATGGGTTGATTTTCCCACCATACTGAGAATTGACCTAGAACCGGAACGAACGTCGCAATTTCTGTTCAGCGGATCTTGGTTTGCAAGACAGAAACTCATTTCAACAGTGTTGCTAACAAGTTCCAGTTTACCTGAAACATTAACAGCACGAGTGGTGTTTTTACACACATTTATAAGGTAAATATTCTACAAAGCGCAATTTTCAACGTACGTTTTCCGCGAAAGTAAAAACGGTCACTTATTCAACTACTGGCCGCTTGGAGTCGCGACTCGTACGAGTGGAACATGGGGTATAGAAATGATTTAATAATTATTAGGACTCAAGCAAGCTAATTGTGTTGTTACATCACATTCTCTAGAATAACTGCAGTTCACATGTAGTAAAATACCTTGTTTGACGTTCAAAAGGATTACGAGGCTACAGGCGGAAATCGGTCGCTTTGCTCACTCTGTCCGCGTACCCGGCCTATGGTTAAAAAATGCGAATGTTTGACAACGTTTTAAACTTTTTCCGTGCGCCCAAACCAGTTTAATCTACATACGTCGTTTGCTGATAGAAAGTTAGAATCATGCAAAACATGACGAGCTTTCAGATTTTATTTCGTAACCAGTTTCTTTCTGGTTCGTTTCCCTGAATTGATCCAACTATGGCGTCATGGTTCACTTTTCCGAGCAGTTTGTCACGTATTTGAGGGTAAAAATTCAAGTTACAGCAATGGGAACAGCTCATTAAAATTTAGCGTAATTTAATCATCTTTCGTTTGGTGGTACTATCATATTCGTAGGCGCCTTAGATCAGGAGGAATAGGCGAACAAACGCGCACGCATGCATATTGTACGATTTAAATAATACTAGCCATATCGTTCGCTTCGCTCACTCCACTGGTGTCGATCCATGCTTCATGTAATGTCCAAGAGCATCACAAAATCGATGTACTGATTGTTTCGATTGCAACTGATTGCACTTGTTGCTCACAGTTCGTCCATCACATTCCTTAGCACGCTTGGATTTCATCAATATCATTCAAAACATACGATTTCTTTGTTGGCCAGAAGTCATCCCCTACGAAAGTGAGCGATGAAAGATTGAGAGAGCGCAAAGCGAGACACACATTGAAAAGTGACGGAACTTGCCAGTCCTCGATTTGCCTGTTGGCCTTGGGCAGAGCTTACCTCCTGGCGCCGTTACACGATGGGCCTTGGTTCGTTGGGACATGGGACCCTCATATTATCATCCCCATCCTCCTGGCATTTATCAACTTGACGCCTTAGGCTTGTCTTGCGTCTGATGTCCTTGTGCCCTCAGGTTCATTTAGTGCTGGCACTCCCCGCTGCACTGGGCCCCTGGGGGCGATCAGAGGAATATTGTGGCCTCTTTCTTTATATAAGAATTTGCTATGCAATATAATGCAATGTAAAATATTGTATATAAAATTGTGTGAAAGGCTTTCCACGCATGCGTGAATCTAAATTCTCGTGCTAGGCTTTCCTTTAGTTCTTTTCTTTCTTCTCTACTTTTGCTCGACCAACGCGAACCTATTTAGGGTCTGCTCTTCTGGCCTTATGCAGGTCGGGCCTATTCAAAATTAGGACTACAATAATTCTGAAGGAAAGTCTAAAAGGTTTTAGGCGAACGTTCGATAACATCAACCACCGAAATGCTGTAAGTCGTGGCAAGCCTTCTTACTTCCTTCCTCCAACCATGCCCTTTCTGGCCCTCTCGGTAGGGATCTCAGGCTTGTTCCCTCGGACGCTTTTCCAACTCTGCGTCTGAGGTTACATGCTTTTTGGCAGGCCTCGTGGGATGGACAGGACGGCAATAAATTACGAGCTATTAAAGGCACTGTTGAAGAATGGCACTCGGCGTGTCGCCGTAGTCGCCGTGAGGAGGTGGTGTTGGCCCGTTTGCGCATTGGTCACACTCGACTTACTCACTGTTTCCTTTTGCGGGGGGTTGACCCTCCTGAATGTTATTGGTGTCGGCGGCCACTTACGGTCCGGCACTTCCTTGTTGATTGTTGCCATCTTGATGGTTTTCGTCGTCGTTTCCATCTTCCGCATGACATTGTGCGTCAATTGGGCGATAAGTCTGTCCTCCTGTCCGGTGTTTTTCAATTTTTGCAGGAGGTACAGATGTATGATAAGATTTAGATTAGGGGTTTGAATAATATCTCTGTAATGTGTGGTGCAGTGGCAACCCGGACCACTGCACTGTGACTGAGGTTGGCGCTAATGACCAAGCTGTCGACGCGCCATTAAGCCTCAATCCCCCCCCCCCCATGCCGTAAAAATAAACTCCAGATGCAACTGATTTCCAGCCTGGACGTATTTATTTCCGTTTATACCAAATTTAACCAGAAGTACGACGCCATTCGACCGTAAATCCCAAACCCAACTCCTAGTCGCACTAAGGTTTAGTTTACGTGGAAATCGCACACTTTGCTCGCTCAATCCACGCACCACCGTGCTTTAGAAACACGAATGTTTGGCACCCTTTGCAAACCAGATCGATTATGGGCCTGATTTTTCCATGCATCAAGTCAGTTGATACAAAACCAATTTTAAGATCTATATGTTGTATGATGCCAAATACGACGTCCTTTTAGGTTATTTTTGCGTGCAACCTTTTTCAGATCACCTCAGTATACAAAACTAATAGTTTCAAGACGGTTTGTTTGTCACGAATTTTAACATGTGCATGAACAAACTCCGACGTCATGAACAAACTTCATGAAGGTAAAAAAAAAACGTTTGACGTTATTTTTGCAGGTGTTTTCGCGTATTTGAGGTTCATAATATCAAGTTACAGCGATGAAAATAGGCCTAACGGAGACACAATTTCATTACCTTTCATTCGGCGCTACTCCCATCGTTGTAGGTGCCTTGGTTCAAGAGGAGTAGACGTACAAACACGCTCTCTCGCGCGCATATCGTACAATTTAGATGATGTGGGTGTCTTCTTTGATGTTTTTAATGAGTAGTTCAGCTCTAAATGCGCAGTAAACAAAAATCGGACCATAATTAGCCTGAATACAAGCATTCAATTGAATTTAGATTGCTCGTGCAGAAGTCATCCCTGTAATGCCAACGCCCAGAAGGTTAATTAAAAGTCGACCTGAATTTCGATCGAATTAACATTTAAACCGGCAGCAAAAATAGTAAAGTCGTCAAATCAGCATGTTGAGAACTGAAGTTAACGAGCGGTGGGGTGAGGAGGAAAGAGAATGAATGATACGGGTGGGGTTGGTATGCCTGCCGACCAGTTTCAACAATATAAAATGTAAATGTTCTAAAGCTGATGTACGGATTAACCTCACTAATTGGTAGTTTAGACCGATTTAGTCACAAATCGCTGTTTAGCCACAAATCGCTGTATAGACACAAATCGCTGTTTAGACATAAATCGCTGTGGTAAAGCTGAGTCGAAGATGTTTCTAAACGCGTGAATAATTTCAAGACCGGTCAGATCACATTACAGCTGAAACATCGTACCTTGGAGTAATTACTTCACTTCGTTATGGGAGGTAGACATTCGTACCCAAAGCAGCAAATCGTGGGCGGCCACAGCGCGGCGTGACTGTGGTGTCATCAGCAGCTATGGTGTTACGTGGTATAGCGGCTGCCATAGTTTGCCTTATCCACCCAAAACCAAAACTGGTAGAAAAACCCGCCAAGTTTCCAAAAACGGTCGGCCTTTGAAGGTAGTGATATCATTTCACCAGGGAAAGGCCGCCAAGGTTAATCCTATTAGCCAAGTTAATCGCATCTACTAATAGTTCGAAAGTTAAATGAAAACTAGAAGATTGCTACTAGCGGTAGCAATCTTCAAGTTTTCTTTTAACGTCCAAAGTATTATTAGTAGTAGTAGTAGTATTAGTAGTAGTATTATTAGTAGGAAGTAAACACATGTTATCATGCTATCAGCACGGCTACAATAATGGGTGAATCATTGGGTGAACGATGTTGTTCAAACTGGGGACGGGGGGAGGGGGGGTGTCACTATTTACACTGCAAAAAATAAGCATCTTAAACTGAGATGTAAAATTTGAAGCCGTTTTCAAGACGTTGTTGGCATCTTACAGTAAGACGGTATTGACGTCATAAAGTAAAATGATTTGCCATCTTAAAATTTGCATCAGTTTTTAAGATGTTTTCGCCATCTTAGAAATTTGGCATTTTAAAGTCGGATGCTTGGTAGGCATCTTACATATCTAGCATCTTATAATGCACATATCTCATTACGATGACGTCTATAAACTCAACCATCTTATTTTTATTTGTTTACAATATTAGCTGTTCAAATCTGACAGCCTTGGCATCTTTACGACGATGTTGAAGGTATTCTTTTCAACATCATCTGTATGAAAATGAAACCAGAGGGATGAGGTTGGTGTAAATCGGGTGGAAAAGGGGGAAGTGGAGGGGGGAAGTGGTAAGGAGACGGGTAATTTTTTTTGTCAAAGCTATGTATTTGTTATAATTAATGTGTAAGTAATTATGCATCTTTAATGTGTTATTGTATGCGTGGTTCTTTACGTGCCTCCACTAAGTGCTATTTTCGGAGTAAATATTGAAAAGAAGAGTAAAAATAAGTTTTTTTTTGTAAATTACTGTTCGCATTTAATAACAATAAGTGGAGTTTTAATTGAAATATTTCATGAGGTCCGAATAACATTGCGCGTTGTGTTTGACCAAAAATATTTTATCAGTCTAAAACAATACAATTATTTATTTTTCAACTCAGTAAACTGCCGCCTTAAAATGTTGGCACTTCACTTCGTTTCCGATTTAATGCTTTGTGCCGTCTTAAAACTATGGCATCTTTTCTAGTTTCACAACTTAAAATAAAATTACCATCTTAAAATATTAGCAACTTTTCCGTTTTGCAGCTTAAAATAGGCTGACATATCTAACTCATCTGAATGAGATTCGCGAGGGGCCAATCCTACAATCTTTTAATTTATTTATTTCATTTACAAAATCATTGTTACGTCCCATAAAGAACATAACAGCAATTTCAGATTAAAACAACAATTTTAAAAACAGAAGAAACGTGGTGGTGCCAATGGTGCGCACCGTTCTCGCTTCTACTCTCGCCTGAATGAGATTCGTGAGATACACCTCCCATAATTCATCATCCCTGCCGTAATCCATTCCAAGGTGCGCGATGAAGGCAACGCAAATTTTATATTAAAGGAAGGTTGCCACAAATGCGAAAACGCTGAACGTCGTGCAAACTGTGCAAACATCAATTTCTAAAAGTAAAAAGCTGTTGGGATATTCGGTCAAACGTTTGCCTCTAAAGGGAAGTACTTAGGAAATCGTTGTATAGTTCAAGTGAAACCATGCGAGTCTTTTACCTTACTCGCCGGTCTAGGTTCTCAATGCCGGCAGCCGAATTGCTTGTCCACGATATATCACCCTAGTATTAATGGCAGCTGCCATCCCATAGTCTGAAAGCGGAAGTATCACAGCTGGACCGCCGTAATATGCTTTTTACCGTAATATCGTCCTAGCTTTAAAGGGACATAAATCCTTCCGGTATGTCGTGCGACCCGTTGAGAACGGCGTTGGCAATGGCAACATTTACCCAGGTTAGAGTTAACGTCGTAAAATCAGCTCGCACGAAAGATAAAACAAGAAAATGACTGTGTTGGCAACATTTACATACGTTTGAACTAATGTTGCAAAACAGAGTCATACAGGAAAGCCAACAGGGACGCATGTGCCTTTAACTGTGCACTCGTGAAGAGAAGGTACCCACAAAATGCGCTCGTGCTCAACCATGCGCATGTTCATTCATTCCCTTTTCACACTCTGCCTAAAACTGGTGGTGAATAACTGGGGAGTAACTGGTGGTGCGTTTCGTCCTTTACCTTTTCTATTCCACAAAGCACATTTTTTTAAATAATAAATTTAATGACGGACAGCGTAAATTTTGCAGCATGTAATAATCCGTCCCACTATCGCAGCCGAATCCAGCACACTGCAGCCACTTAGATCATGATGTATTCGTCCCATGACGTGTTACCTTCAAAGCTTTAGCACAGCAGGCCTTGATTCCGGGATGCATCGCTTCAACACGTGTCCTCCAGAGGGCTATGGTTGCCTAAAAAATATTCAGTCTAAAACTGTCTTAATGTACACTTATACCATGGGATGTATCACCATGACAACGATTGTGTAAAGCTCAATTGTATTCCATGCTACAATAGAGTAGTGACATTTGCCGCCATATTGGCACCAGTATGGGTTTTGGAGGGCATAACTACAAGGTGCACCTACATAAAAATGGAGGGAAAAACAACGGAAGAGCGGATTTCTTAGGCTTAAACTAACGTTGTTTTTGCCAACAACAAAAATCGCGCGTTTTAGGTCTAAGAAATCACTCTTCACAGCATCGGCTTCAGTATGACGCCCTTCTGTTTCTCTCTGCAGTGCCCCTTGCAGCTAACCCATTAAGGGGGGGGGGGATGAGGCTTAACGGCGCGTCGACAGCTTGGTCATTAGCGCCAACCTCAGTCACAGTGCAGTAACCCAT
Organism: Lithobius niger; assembly: GCA_023313725.1. Classification (NCBI taxonomy): domain Eukaryota; kingdom Metazoa; phylum Arthropoda; class Chilopoda; order Lithobiomorpha; family Lithobiidae; genus Lithobius; species Lithobius niger. Next base: position 21,689 of record JAHWFP010033212.1, on the reverse strand, counting down.
TAAGGCTCCAGCATAGAGTTATATACAATACTACTGCGTCGTGTCAGTGCTCTATACGATTGATGCAAGTCTTATCCTTTCTCGGTCAAACTGTTAGAATATTTTCCCCCAAGTTAACTCACGCCCAATGTCAGTTACGTCCCTAAACTCTGCTTTAAAGGCGGGTTGTCACCAAATGAAGAATGCATCATGTAGCGCTGTCTAGTTCTGTCTAGCGCTTGATCACAGCTAGAAATATCTATTAACACAGCAAACAAGCCACATGTCTCCTTAATTATTGATAGAAATTTGGTATGATATCGTGCACTTCGATGCAAGTTGCAAAGGTTACGATTTTTCTGCCACTAGATGGCGGCACGGTAGAATATAACGAAATACCGTGGTGCCATCTAGTGGCAGTAATATCGTTAATCTTTACAACTTGCTTCCAAGTGCACGAGGACGTATCAAATCTTTACGTAATTGTTAAGGAGGCATGTGCTTATTTGTTTATTAAAAGATACTTCTTTGTGTATTCCTTTGCTTGCCCCTATTCTAGATAGAACTAGACAGCAGTATACCACACGCCTTGGCTGTTTGCTGTGACGTGCATATCACGTGACTGGACTAGTCCAATCAGACGGCCAAACAGCCACTGTTCTCGTTCGTCATTGGCTAACTCATGGTGACGTCACGGCAAACAGCCATTGCGCATGGTTTAGATGGCACTAGATGCTGCAAACTCTCGTTTGGTGGCAGCCCACCTTTAACTACATCCCTATCACATTTTAGCCATGGGTAGAGCGGATGTTACTGCAGGTTGGCAGTAAAATCATCACGAAACCACCAATAAACCAACGTTATTGTGTGCGCACTGCGCAGCGTATATTGAGTCCTGCTGTCTTCCTGGAGGGGGCGTCTTTAATCGACGGCCGCCATTGTTTTTG